>WFKH01011801.1:56911620-56923547 GCA_016163765.1 Magallana hongkongensis | reverse complement strand
GACATAAGGGAGGCCTTCTCTGAAAGAAACTTCTCCGATGTATGGAGGAAAAGTAAAGTCACCATCACAACTTCCAACGATTTCGTTGTAAGTAAAATTCATTGCCCACTTTAGTAGAGTATATCAATAAATACCTAGAAGCTTTACCATATTTCCAACTACCAAAGCATGTTGCGATCAACAAACTTAGAAATTAAAAGAGACTGTACTTTTATAGATTTTATTAGAGGTGGAAAATATGCTAAACGATTCAATGATTGCCCTTGACAATGTCGTCTTAACAAACAAAACGTGTATTTATACACAAGAATAAGAGATCAGCCATCCTTCTTCAACAGGTATCAAAGTCTAATATCTCTCTCTCTCTCTCTCTCTCTCTCTCTCTCTCTCTCTCTCTCTCTCTGATATCATATCAGTGTAAAACAAAGCGTGCGTATTTTTTTAAACTAAAATTCAAACCTCATGATATTTGAAAATATGATGACTTGGTACATGTAAGATTTATCCATGCAAAATGTGGTGTAATTGAAAAGATTATTTTTAATGTAGCAAAAACAGTTATTCCCGCTGCACTGTAAGATGGTTTATGGATCCACCAGGTACTGAGAAACGTTCACTGTTTTTTATGGACATTACTTGATTAGCAAACAACATGACCTTCTGAGAATTAAGAAATTCAGTATTGTTAAGTAATTGTGTTTGTTACTAAAATGTGAAGAATCAGTTAATAAAATTGTTTGTTTTTTAATGTACAGTTAGATTAAATCATTTGTGTATCAAGTTTGTTAAAATGAATTGACTTGCTATGACTTGTGTGTATGTTTATCTAAATAATATATTGTTTTATATTTTGTAAACAAATGTACCTGATTAATGTTGTACAATTTTTGATTGAAATTTTGTTATTAATTATTTATATTTAGAAACTTTGTATTGGTTTTATGTTTCAAATGCAACATTGTTTAGAATGAATAAATGGTATGATATCAGCTTAACCTTTTTGTTAACAATTTTGTAAGAAGAAAAACATAACCATTTATCATGTTTTATCTCAGTATTTGTAATATTAAGGAGGCTGGTTCGTCAACAAATTAACAACAGACCTTATAAATATGATAATTTTGGCCATAAACTATTATTTAGTATAAAAAGAATCTCTATTTTTGCTTTAAAATTCGAACATTTTCTATATATTTCTACAGAGCTCTTCGTCTAAAGGAGGAAAATATAGCCTAAAAATGGCAACCACCATATGCATCAAGCCCTTCTTAACGAATGCAATTAAGAGATCTACAGTATCAGAAGTGTATTTGTTTTTACTTTACCATCGACCCGCATGAATACTGGAGTTTAGAATCTAATATTTCCTTTATTGAGACACCATGTACGCATTTAAACACCAGTAACAGTAAACACAAGATAACTGTAATTGATCGTTGACCCGGTGACTAGAATTGGCATTGTCAATAGTTATCCATTTATCTCTTTTAACTTTATTTGTCAAATTAAACTAATCTCGGATATTACATAACTTTTCCGTTTGTTTAACATTTTTGACAGCAAGTAGATATATTTTATCTGTAAACCTTATCTAAGTGTGAATAGCCCGATTATTGTTTTGAAGGTTCAAAAAATATTTTAAGTGTCAAATTTGTTATTTAAAAGTTTAAAGAGCTTAGAGTAATTTTAGCAACAGTACAATTTTCCCCTATGGAATATGTGTTCATTGTATGTTTGTTGCAAACTTTGAAATAGAATTTATGATGAAAAATAAACCCTTCAGGGTTATTGTAGTACTCTTTTTTGCAGGATAAACTTCATATTTATTAAAATTTGGTGTGTATCGACAATTATTTGGTTAACGTAGTTTAATGATCTATTAAACAGTACTAATCAGATCAATTTGCAGAAGGAAGTACCATAGATATCACACAAATGTTAACAAGGGTTATCTACATCAATTTGAAAAAATTTAGCCCTAAAATGAACAACACGAATTTGACATCATCATAACTATTTTAAAATCAAAGATTACTTTTTAACACACTTACGATCCCAGCATTTCAGGGAAATCGTTTAAAACATATATACTTTAAGGGATTATTTGGATGATTTCACAATTTGCATTTTTGTTGTTATAAAAACTTGAAAATTTAGATTAACAATCATAAATAAGAATGCTTTTCTTTGACAAAGTTTTCTTTTCATGCTTAATTACTTACATCTGCTTTAATGGCAATTGTACATATACATTTTCTAAAAATTAACATAACCACATTCTCAATAACATACAAGCTAATGTCATTATTTGCTCTTTATAATGTTGAAGTGCATTGGGCTATCTGCAGGCATTGAGTCCTGTTGTGACCAGTCTAGATCTTACTATACTATCAATGTGCAAAGAGGTGGTACTTTGATCGCAATTTGATAGCCCATTTACCCATATTATTGTTATCAATACTTCATTTACCGAGTGTCAGATAGCCATCATTTTTAAATGTATATTTCGTTTTCTGAAGGCTCCTTCGACAAAATCAAAAATGCGACGGTTACTTTAACTGACTACAGTTATCTAACGACATTCATTTCTTGTTATAAGAAAAGTATACCCACAACATTATAGTTCACAGGGTACCGCCGCAAGTTTGGATTTTTCTAGGACTAGCAACCCGACAATACGACTGAATCTCGACAATAAACTTATTTCGCAAAAATTAAACGTCTAGTGGTTCATCCTTCAACACCTTTATTTACTAGTATATATTAGTTGCGTTATACCAATATTAATCTACATGAAATACCAGGAAAACAATTATGTTACATCAGCCATCAAGTAGGGTTATTTGCACTTCCTTGTTAATTTGCACTTCACGTATGCTCTGCAATAATCTTAAAAGGTCATATTTGATGCAACTTTCAAGTGATAACTAAAACTGAATTCAACTGAACACCTTGGCGAGATAATTAAACACCATACTTAACGAGCAGGATAAACAATATGTTAACATGTAAGCGTGTTACACACTTTCAATCAAGTGTAGTCAGTAATATATTCAAATTGTCATAAAATTGGATGATACGTCTCTTTTTGTTTAAAACATATTTACAAATTTGACTATTTGATTTTTATTAAACCCAAATATTATAAGATTCATATTAAGCATATTACATGTAGCATTAAAAGGTTTAAATCATACGCCATTTATTTTGCAGTGAGGACTTAGTCGTTCGTTAGACAATATGTATTTTGTTAATCAAATGTACAATATTTATGCAGAACAAAATTTCTGAAAATAAACATTAGTTGGATTTGTTGAGTCCAAGGTTTTGCTATAAGGGGGTTTGAAATAGCGACGTATTGTTTGTTTTCTGTTGAGGAATATTAACCTTATATATTAAACTTTGAACTCTTTGTGGGACCCAAGAATTGTCCAGGGGCCACATTTTAAACAATTCAACAATATGTCTAAAAGCGTGCATATTAATTATACCATATATTATAGCATTTGAGTTTTTGAGAATAATTTTAATTTTTTTAAATGTAAAGTTGGACCCCTCAATGAGGCCCCACCCTAGCCCCAAAGATCACCATTTTAACTAAATTGAATCTACACTGCCTGGGAATGCTTTCACACAAATTACAGCTTTTCTGGCCAATTGGTTTTTTAGAAGAAGATTCTAAAAAAATTTTTCTATATATGCCTATGTACAAATTCGATCCCACCTGACCCCCGGGAATCATGATTTGAACAAACTTGAATTTTCATTACCTGAGGATGCTTTTACATAAGTTACAGCTTTTCTTGCCAATTGTTTTAAAGAAGATTTTTAAAGATTTTTTTCTCTATAAATTCCAATGTAAAATTTCGACCAAAAATTGTGGCCCAATCCTACCCCCGGTAATCATAATTTGAACAAACTTGAATCTACACTAGTCTACCTAATTGTCCTCCACACAACTTACAGCTTTTCTGGCCAACTGGTTTTTGGGAAGTTTTCTAAAGATTTTTCTCTATGCATTCCAATGTAAAAATTTGACCCCTAATTGTTGCCCCAATTTACATCCGGGGATCATGATTCAAACAAACTGAATCTTTACTTCCTAAGAATGCATCCATGCACTTTACAGCTTTTCTGACCAATTGTTTTTTAGAAGAAGATTTTATATGATCTATACATTTCAGTCTAAAAAATCGACCCCCTCTTGTACCCCCACCCTAACGCTGGGGACCATGATTTGAACAATCTACACTACCTGAGGATGTTTCCACAAGAGTTTCAGCTTTTCTGGCCAATTGGTTTTTAAGAAGATTTTTAAAGATTTTTCTCTATACATTTCATTGTGAAAATTCGGCCTTCCCCCAGTGTGGCCCTAGCCTACTCCAGGGATCATGATTTGAACAAACAATCTACAATAATGTACCTGAGGATGCTTTCATAAGAGTTTCAGCTTTTCTGGCCTATTGGATTTTGAGAAACGAATTTTTAGGGTGGTATAAGACACCTGTCGATATTAACGTGGATAAAAGTTCATTATATTCAAAATGCTTTCACCGGTTTAGAATTTTCAAATTTTACAGTATTTGAACAAAAAATATGTTTAAAATTTTTTGGAAAGGTAAAAAATACAAAAACCCCAGCAGAGTTCGAACTCAAGACTTACAGATTAGTAGTTTACGCTCTAACCCTTTGCGTTACGCTGTTAGGTAACAATTATTGGAAAGAAAACACTTATAAAATTATACTTGATTTTATTGTTCATTTCGATAGGAAGTACGTCACAATATGGAGGTCTCCCATAACACCTTTAAATACCAACAAATTTTCAAGAATTCTAAATTATCTCCATTTAGAGAGAGGGTGTGGCCGTTCAGCTTCATACATTTGAATCCTCTTTCTCCAATAATGATTTGTGCCAAGTTTGGTTGAAATCGGCTCAATGGTTTTGGAGAAGAAGTCAAAAATATAAAAAGTTTACCGACAGACAGACAGAAAACAAATAGACAGACAGACAGACGCCGGACAAAAAGTGATCAGAAGAGCTCACTTGAGGTTTCGGCTCTGGTGAGGTATAAAGAAAAGGATAACAGAATTTGTGAAATAAACAAAGAATAAATTTTGAAGGCCAGTCATACCGTTATCCTGGCAAGATGAAGCTTAGAAAGGCAACAATAAGAAGGATAAACAACTCTGAAATACACACAAAGTTATAGGATTACTCGTCCTGTTTTAAATTACAATCCTGCAACAAAATGCCTAAATTTATATATAAATAACTGTAATGTATATATTGTTTCATTATCTTGATCTCTAGTATTTTGACTTATTTGTCGATATGAAATTAATTGCACCTTTTCCTCTCTTCATTCTCTTTCAAAAAGTCATGTCATCTGATTTGCAGATGTAATCAATATTATAGCTTTACACTAAATAAATAATTTCTTTTTGAGATTTTTGAACCTATATATTCAAACACCTATCTAAACAAATGCTAAATGGGATATGCGGCAGCAATACATAATGTAAAGTTATTTGTCTTCTTATGGAAGAATATTTGAAATAATAACACCTAAATGAATCTGATTTTTTCGTCGGATGTTGCAAATATATGCATTTTAAGTGTGAATTAGTTGTGATTGCATGGAACGTACGTGTTTAACGTTTAAAGATTAATCTGGAAATACTTGATAGTTTATCAACCAAACAAAACGTAACTTGTTTGAGCATGATCATGATAATAACTTCTCTCTATCTTTTACATACTTCGAACAACATGTAGTGAGATAAACTTGTTCAAAGAGCGGCCTTTTTTAGTGTTTATCATCGCACGATAACTGTGGTTAGATGATCTTTCACGAATTATCCTATAATTACTTTTTTTGAAAATATGGCTTTCACTGTTGTGCAAAAATGTCCTCTGACTTTTCTGGATTGGTCAGATCAAGCCAGTTCAACATGTAACAGTGACACTTATCACTGTGTGGCGGACGAGTACTTAAGGACAGTGGAAGTTTGCACCACACCACTATGGATAGAAGCAGGTAATCTATCACGATTTTTCTGTTTTAAAGAAATTACATTTACCTAAGCAGTTTAACACACTGAATGTAACAAATCACAATCAAAACGTAATTTGTATGCATTCATACATTTAAGTTTTATGCAAGAAAAACAGATTTGAGAAGCAATTTTCTGTAATTTGTATGTGAAATCATGAAATCATTTATTTTCTAGAGAGAGATTCAGTTGTTTGCATTTGTTCGCCTTTATCTTTCAAACACATAACAGAATGTTTCTGTGAAATGCTTATTACTTTCCTTATATGGTCACGATATTTTTCTATCTTTTACATTTCCAATTTTAATGTTTAGAATACTTTACTAAGATATTTCTAATTGTCAGCCAAAATTTTACAATTAGCTGTCTAGTTGTAAGTGAAATATAAAGCTAAGATAAAACAATAAATAAATGACACAATGTTTTTGTCTAAAATGGCACAATGAACGTAGTTTTAGCATTGGTTATCGACAGTATTGTTATAGGTTGGCTTTTATTACTGTTATAACTATTTCTATGTCTGTAGGTCACTGTCCAGTTTACAACACCGTGGCAAAGAAGATGGATTCTGTTGTATGCTCCGGGAAAAACTGTCCAATCGAAGTGTACAGATCTGATGCTGCTTACAAATGTATATCTTAATCATAATGATAAAGTAGTTATTTTGCTAATAAATGTAATTTATGTACAGTAATGCTTATTTACATCAGTAATGTGGTCAATCTAAATAATTAAGCAACGCGTTTACTTATGAAAATATTTAATTCTGAGATATCATGATACTTTTTCTTCTAAATGTCTTAGTAAGATTATCTATAGAAACACTTGATATAATTTGGAATTTAAGCATGTTAGTAAGTATGAGCAATATTTTTCTAATGATGGAAAGTTGTAAAAGAGGAACAATTACATTTTGCTTTAAGATTTCATTTATTTACATATTTACACATATTGTGTTTACAAAAGATAAAAAGATAAACTTACTTTGATCTTGCTTTTCAAAATTAAAAATTTATTTCTACAAATAAACAATATAAATAAAATGATTTTATTTCCCAACCGTACAGATCATGGCTGTCAACTGTTTGATTCAAGGTACGTATCAATACGAACGAGTTCATTTTTCATGTTTATAGCAATTTTTATAATTTGAGGATATGAAATATCAATTTACAATCAGAACTACATCTACGAGCCTTCTTGCAAGCACGCCCTTGACCAGCACATACAAGACCAATACTTCAAACACTTCCACCATTGCTGGCTCAGTCGTTCCAGTATTAGTTGTTATTCTACTGGTGGTTCTAGCGGTTTTGTTTTGGAAAAAAAAGAAAGAATTTGGTATGACGTTCTCAATTGTTCTGATCAGTAATGAATTCTCACTCTATAACCTTCTAAAAACGAATAGTCAAAAATTGAAATGTTCGCTTTCCGGAAAAATATTAACCATTTACATGTAATACTTTTTAAAATAATATTAATCGGTTTGGAACAAGTCCAGGGAATAATCTTACAACTTAAATGTTAGCCTCCGATTTGTCGACAGTCAAGTACATAAATGTCGTGATATCAAAACAAGTTGATATGAATTGAACAATTTGTCTTTTAACAATACAAGTTACAATATTACATTAAGGTTAATAGTATTTTTCTCTGTTTTATGCAGGCATATGCCTTTTCCACGAAATCAGATTAAACAAAATATTAAGATCTTTTCATGTATAATTATATTTTTTATTGTTTGTCGTACATGAAGTCAACATATTTTAAGGTATTTATCCCGATATCTTGTAGTGTCCCAAAACTGTTGTTTATGCAGGGAGCAAATGAAATCAACCAAGGAAACATGTGAATCGGGTAATTTGTTACATTTAGCTACCTAAGTCATGTCTTAAGTACGACAATCTCATTAAATCATTTCTACCAATGGAATTGTTTCACCTTCGAAGTACTGGCATAATAAATTTCTCGAGCAATATATTCTTTTGAAATTCAAAATATTAAGAAAATTTTATTAAATCATTCATTCATATCTTTATGATTTTAGAAAAGTTAATGGGAGATGAGCCAGATTTTGCTGTTTTAGGTATGCGGTTTTTTTTCTATTTTCATGGGTTATTAAAAAGTTTGTGCGATTTTGCCATAAATCTTAAGCACAGCTACAAGAATAAACTTTGGCTTACATAAAGATAGAAAAAACTACACCAATGCAAGAAATGTTCATTTAAATAAGTTATTTAAGATTATATTGTTATAAGTTAGTGTGGCCTCAGTAAAGAGTAAATGCTTTTAATTATTCAATACATGTTAAGTTGACATTTTTACACATTTCAACTATCGACCCCGTAATCATTATTGAAGTCGTCCACCCAGTGCATTGTACGTAAACCATCTGTCTGATCGCTGAAACACAATACGGAAGAATATAACATGCAGTACTTCGTCGAAGTTTCTTTAAAATTTGATAATTGATATATTTTAATACATGAATATATTGAAATACATTGTACAAATACTGACTTGGGTTAAGGGCAACATTGACAATATTTGCCCCCGCGGGAAGAAATATTGCCCGACGCGAAGCGAAGGGCAATATATTCGTCCTAAGGGGGCTAATATAATAAATGTTGTCCGAAAACACAGTCAACATTTAATTATATGAAGAAACAAACAAAAAATTAAGAAAGCGTTTGAAAACAGATTACCGTAATTTTCTTAGCTCAACATAGAAATCACAAGTTCAATTTTGCACAAAGGCTATTTTCTAAATATCCCGGCAGTCTCCTGTAATATTCCGCCGCCCTAAGAAATTATGCTTCAGATATTTTACCTGTTTTAACTTCTCAATAATTCGCAAATCCTTGTATACATTTGTTATGCTAGCAAACCGGCGCATTGCGCGTCCGATGTTTACCTGCTTGACTGATTGCCTATTATGATATCACCTTGTTTTGAAATCGCAAAGGTTTATTTAAGTCACCGTCAACGAATCGACGAAACAGAAGCGTTTTGTAGAAATGTGAGTCAGGGTTTCACATAAAGGTTTGTGCGCTTCCCAATGATTAGTTTGACTTCTTGTTGAGCATTATTTGAATATCTGATACATTCACTCAAACAGTTCACTCTATTTGTCCACAATTACAACACTTTCCAAATTCTTAATTAATGGCAACGACCTTGCCTGAATGATGATTGAACTTCGTGCTCTACCTCTCTAGGATGACTCTTTCTCGGTTCCCGTAATATGAGCTCTTTTTGAATATTATGGTAAAAAAAGCGGTTTTTCCGAGGTAAACAAAATATGTCATATCAGATGTCTAAGGATGAAGCGATATCGTTCTGCGTCAACAATCAGGTTACATGGGCCTCAGAGCAGAGAAAATATTCCTTTAAGGCAAACAATGTGAGAAAGGGGGGGGGGGGGGGGGGGGGGGGGGTAAGATCTACCGCAACATCTTCAACATATTGACCAGCAAAATAAAAAGAGAGTAAACCAAAAATTGATTAAC
Organism: Magallana hongkongensis; assembly: GCA_016163765.1. Taxonomy (NCBI): domain Eukaryota; kingdom Metazoa; phylum Mollusca; class Bivalvia; order Ostreida; family Ostreidae; genus Magallana; species Magallana hongkongensis. The sequence goes on along the minus strand of WFKH01011801.1, from coordinate 56,913,981 downwards.
TCCAATACTCTTTTACAAAAGACATAGTAGACCAAACTTCTTTTTTATTTATTTTCATACCTGTTGTTTTAATATTATGGTACAGTGCACATAAATGCATGAAAATTATATACAGAGAAACTATGCATAGCTACTTTGCTTAGTGGTCAATAATATTATTTCCAAATTAAAATGACCCCATAGCAAAGTCGGAACTCTCATCGTCTGAAATTTAATTATTAATTTGTAAAAGATACAAATGAAAATGGTGTGTTTCTTTTCCTCTTCTAGAGGCTAACTAGGAATAAAAATTATTAGAACCTCTCTTGATACCTTAAAGATAAGTGTTGTTAAAGTTGCCTTTTACAATTATCTTTAATTTATGAATGATTTAGTTGTGTGTGTGTGTGTAAACAATAACAAAATCAAGGAGAGTAACTCTTAAATAGGAAAGAGCAAGTTAAGATTCACACTTTTTTGTATATATTGGTCCTATATTTCATTTTCAGTTGGATATCATACAAAATCGATCTACAATAATGTGTATCATTTAATTTATAATCTCATATCTCACTCATTAAAAAATTGATCCTTTCAAATATTAATTACTGGGATTTATTTTTTGAATTACATTGAAATCAATGTCAAATGCGAAATTAAATTTTTTGAAATTTTTTTTTTTAAGAAAAGATGGTCTGTAGTGTTTGTTGTTGCCTATATAGACATAGATAAATTCACTAAAGAATCGATGGAAAATTTTGAATAAAAACCAGGAACGTTGCTAATGCCCTTAAGTGGTAAATTACAATTTTTTTTTAGAAAATTTGTAGATGAATGTTGCAGCTCATATTGATTTAAGTAGAGGATCATGCGTAGGGGTAAGGGTAAGTGGCGATTTTTCGGAGTTTAAATCTCGTTCATGAAATTGTTAACTCAAAAGTAACAATGATCTCTAATCTTTCAAGACTGCGCATATGCAGAAAGTTGGCTAATGCGTCATAAATGTCCAACATCCCTTAAACACACGAAAAAAGTGTCTGGTAAGTTTTTGTATCTGTATCGGACACGTTATTTTTTTTTTTCGTCCACTTGAGATCAGTAGCTAGCAATTCATCATTTAGTACAGTTTATCTGGGAAGTTGAAGAAAAATTATTGTTAAGTTGAATAAATTTAATAATCACTGATGCCGACTTGTAAGAAAAAAAATGACAACAATTTATTGTGCTGTCAGATAATTATCCAGACGTCTCAAAATAAAGTTGTAGCGACTTGCTAGAAAAATTATGTTTGTTTAGTTTAGTTTATGTCGCTCAAAACCATAGAACAGTACATGAGGTACATGACTAAAAGTTACATATTTGCATATATACAATATCATCGTAACGGTAAAAAAAGTAAATGGGGTGAACAATTTGATTAATTTTTGTAATAAACATACACAATTTTGTTAATGTTGGATAGTTATTTGCATAGTTATTTGAAGTCATAATTTCACCAAGCGTTTTAGTATTAGGAGGACAGTAATTTTAGCTAAAACTGACATAAACTATTATAAGTAAAACATATTTGGGTTGGCGACCTTTAGAAAATCCAACAAGTTTTGTTTTACTAATATTCACAGTGAGGTATTTGTTTGACTATCGTCGCAAACCACGGCCATTATGTTCAATCCTGTAGGGGAAAGCTATGCGGACTCCGGACCGTGACATGGGACGATGTTCTTTGTCATATATGTCGATTCTTTTAAAGATATTATAGCAAGTTCATGTCAAAAACTGTGACATTCATTAAATCCCGATCGAGGAGAGGGTGGGTGGGGGCTGTCAAGTTCTTAAAATAGATACACTCAAATTTGATCTGGTACATTTATGTTATTACAAAGTTAATAACAATTAACCTGCTTTCTTTTAGCTAGCAAGAAAATCCGACAGTAAAGACACCAAAGTATCTGTGAGTGTCTTCGGTCAACTTAAAATAAGAATTTTGTCCCAGAAAATCAATTCTAAGTTAAAAAAAATTGCTTGCCCGACCCCCACCCCTATTTAGAACGAAATGGTCGTCCTCTTAGCTGTATTTACACAGTTTAATAACAGCATACCGAGTTCTTAGTCTTTATCACAAATTATTTTAATCGGAAAAATCAAAGTAATATAAAAGATACACGTCGGATGAATATCAGACAATAATAAAGAATTAAAATTTTGAAACTGAAATTTTTAAGTAGATACATATAAATCGCGTAGAGCAAAACTCTGTAGTTGGTGTCAATTTTCAACGTGTTAAGGTCATCAGAGATTAGAAAAAAACTTGTTCAAGCTGTTGAAAATTGATTGGGTGTATATATATATACACACACACACACACACACACACACACACACA
>WFKH01011801.1:56887859-56911520 GCA_016163765.1 Magallana hongkongensis | reverse complement strand
AAATTGCAAAACCTTTCTTTAAATGCCACGAAGGGTTTCTTCGACGAAACTAAACACTTTTTTGTTACTGATTGTGTACTGAAATATTAAAGTCCAAAGAATACTCGGCAAAGTAATATTGTGCGTAGGATTAGAATTTGAACCAAGCTCTTATGTTCACATTCCGAAATACATTACATCAAAAGAAGTGCAGGGTTGGCTCAGGAGTAAATAATCGTGATATACATTAATATGTATTAATATGTGTCAAATAAGCTTTAAGATAGAATGACTGAATTGAAACTATATGCATACAGAATATATGTGTAACAAAAATCTCAACACATTGCAATCGATTGAGTATTGGTTGTTTGTTTTGCTTGTTTTGTTTGTTTTTGTTTTTTGCATTAGTTCACGAACTTTTCGATAACCCCTCGTATACATTTTATTGAAAATATCATATATAATAATAGAAAATATCTTCTTCATCAACGATTGATGAAGGACACATACTTAATATAGCTGCAGGTCTGTAGCTCCCGGTCTGAAAAAAATTCGGATGAACGACCTGGGAGTACGTGTTTTAAAGCTGCAATTTACGACACACAAAAACATGCGCTAATTTTAGACTGAATATTCTTATTTCCGAAGATATTCTGTACAAATGTTTCAATAATATCCCCGGACATTTTACTACAGGTATCGTCACTTTACTTGGACTAATGCAAAAATGTTATACTTTATTAATCATTTTAAAATATAGCACCTTTTCACTATTTCTGTAGAGAAAAACACGCCAAAAGAACTCGATGTAAATAATGACTTAATGTCTGAGTGGGAAGATTATCTGGAAACAGGTCAAAATATGATAGCAATGTTCGGAAAATTGGGAACTGGAAAAAGAACACTTGCAACTCAAATAGCCATACGACTAGCAAAGAAAGAACCAACATCTAAAATAAGATTAGTGGGAGAAAGAGATCTCATCTCTAAAGAATTTGATTCTATGCATTCAACAATTTTAATTATACACGACCCAGTGAAGACATGCTACACAGTCAGCTATGCTGAATATATAATCAAATGTTTATTGAAAATTTGCAAAAAAAATCAAAATACTAGTTCTTATATATTAGTTATTTTCCATCGTGATAAATTAGACTCAATTTATAGGCAATTTGGTAACATGAGAAAAGCATTCGAATCGAAGTTTCAAAAAGTAATACGTATAGGTAGTGATAAGAAAACATTGAGTGAAATTGCAAAAAGCAATAACGGAGAAATTTCAAATGAAAATATTGGAAAAATACAACAAGGAGGTTCAAGCGTTGGAGAATTCGTTATATTGACATTATGGAAAAAAAATCCTGAATTCCAAACTGAAAAGTTTCTGTCCAATCCAATTATGTTCATCATCAAAACATTGGAAACTCTGCAAAGGTCAGCTGACATTCACAACCAAATAACATTTAAACTCATGGTGTATATCATTCTTCAAGATGGAGAAATCCCTAAATGTAGGTTAAAAGACATCCCATACCACGCATTGTTCGAGAATTTGAGGGAGAAGATGGACGGAGAGAAAACCATTAAAGCATGTATTGATAAGTTACTTGACCTCTATATTGAAGAATCAGCAGACGGGCGATCTTATCGTGTTGTGCATGACGTCATCTCAAAGTGTACAGTTATGTCTGCATTTCAAAATAACGCGACGTTACTATTTAAAGAATGCGACCTAATACTTTTATTTGATTGCATGCGACTGAAATCGAGAACTGAAAAAATAACAAATTCACAACAGATGCTATATGATTTCGAGAACTTAAAGATTGCAATTCCTACCGAATTTTTTCCTGAAATAGCCAGATTATCTTTTAAACGAAAAGAAATCATTGATGTTTTCAAGAACATCAGACTATTTGAGGATGAAGATCTTCAGAGAGAGTGGAATAAAGAGCAAACTCTGCATTTGAAAAACAAAGGAGATGTGAAACACAATACAGTTACGTAATTGTTTTTAAGATAGTTTTTGAAGAAATCTTAGCACTTTGTAAATCAGATATATCAGTGTAACTATAGAACTACACACATGTAACGTTAAATGGATTTCTAAGAATGTTTTTATGCTATTTTTAGTGTCTGAAAACAGAAAAAACGCAAAATGTATTTACTATTATTCTGACTGTTAAATTGTTTTGCCAGAGTAAAAAAACCCAAATAATAAAGATTCATCAGATGTATTTATTTCTGGGTTAATATGCATTAATTGAACCCGTAAGAATGTATTTCAATCTCTAAGATTATTAAGCTAGTCTTTGAAAAATCAATAATTTTAATTTGATCTTCCATCTTTTGTTATGAGTTATATAGCATTTGTTCATGTTCTAATGATAAAATTGTAAATGATTGAGTACGTTTGTTCTTTCAAATAAAGTACCACAATCAGGTTACTCGTCATCCAATCCAAAGTAACACTTCGACATTTATGTATCAACAGAAAGTGGCGAAGCAATATGTTATGCATATTTATCATTTATATTTTAAACATTCTCATTTATATCAGTTGGTTTGTAATTTGGTATGAAGGTTGTGTTTAAATACTGATCGTATAAGTTTAACCACACGAAAATTATCTTTCTTTTCATCTGAAGACTTAATTCAATCGGATGAAGTATTCTTTAACAAAATCTTACGGATAGGATAGTCTAATGTCTTTCAATATTTATGTAGTAAAACGCATAGATAAAAAGAGCTTGATGTAGAGACTGGCTTTATTTCTGAGTGTAGACTATTTTCAAAGATGTGACGAAATGTTGATTGGAAAATTGGATAGCTGAAAAAGAACCCTTCTAGCTCAAATAGCCATACGACTAGCCAAGAAAGACAAAAGAATACTAGGCAAAGACGGAAATCTGTCGAAAAATATTGAGTCAATCCGCTTTCTACCGTTTTAATCATACACGACCATGTTGATACACGGTTCACATAGTAATGAAATTATCAAATGCTGGTGGAAGGTTTCTATAAATGCAATAAAAAACTGGTAATAATGTAATAGCCATTTCCAATGTAATTATTAAGCTTTTTTGAACTGCAATTCGGCAAAAAAACTCGGAAAAAGGAAAGGATGTTTCAAACAGAAAGTAAATGTGTAATAAACTACACGAACGAACTTCCAAAGATCAATCATTAAGCCATTATAAACAAAGTCACAATCAAAATAGACATGACATGCAAAGAAGACCACCTAATTATGACTCTATTCCAGAAAATCGTACTTTTCAAGATTTCTGCTTTAATCAAATCGAAGTTATTTTTTTAATAAAAACACTGGGGTGTTAAAAAATAGAATTGGAATAGAAAAGGATATAGTTTTTTTTTTGAAATTAGGGTTTCATGGGGTAAGACAAATGACCATTATGATTACATATAAATACAAAAAGAATAGCTTATTACAACTAACATGCAAGTAATTGGCTCATTGTTCATTGTTAAATGGGCAGATTAAAAATTAATCAATTACATATTATACAGCAATTTGTTATTTTATTAAAAAAAATTAAAACGAAACATAGAAAAACTATTCCACAAATATAATACCATTACGTATTTTCGAAGTCAAATTTAGACACAGGATTTACAGGTACAGTAAAACACCAAATAGTGCTGACGAACGGGGTATTGGTAAACCTACCGTCTCGACGAATTTCCCCCAAGCAATTTCAGAACGTTAAATAACATTCAAGAGAGTTTTTGACATCACTGGATATGATTTAAAAGATATCAACATCATGCATTTATTCATACCAAATTTTAAACTCTACATGTGTTACTTGCAACCCCAAAATATTTTTCACATTCTCATAAAAAATACCCCCCCCCCCCAAAAAAAAAAAAAATTGTAAAAAATAATTAAGACCATATATCTTTCTTTGAACAAGGGTATCATGTTTCGGAAAAGATACTCTAACAATCCATAAAATAAAATTTTGGTCTAACATTCCACCTTAAGTTGTTTCATCGCTATGGTGTACCGGATATAATTCATAGCAATCAGGGAAGAAACTTCGAACTGGATATTAATTAACAACTTTGCAAAATCTACGACATAAAAAATTCAAGATCTACAGCTTACCATCCAGAAGGCAATGTACAGATATAACGTTTCAACTGCACACTTCACGATTTACTCGAAACACTACCATCACAGAAGAAGACACGTTGGCCAATTCATTTTTCCGATGTTACTTTTACATACAATGTGTCTCCAAATTCAAGTAGTGGTTATATTCCTTTTTATTTATTTGTCGGACGTAAACCCAAACTTCCAGTGGATTCCATTGTGTCGTCAACAGTGTCAAATTCTAACTCGGTGATGTTAATTATGAATTAATTCAAGAGCACAGAAAGAATTTAGTGAATTATTCAAGCAGGCTGGAAGAAATCTGGAGAGAAAGTGGCGCAGCAAATATAAATCAAATTGGTAAGAATATCGGAAGAAGACCTTTTAAGGACTAGAAACTGCTTTAAAAAAATATACGATGAAAAAAAGTCTAGAGCTTCGGTTTATCAGGGTTTTTGACTGATTGTTCAACCAGACTGAAAACAAAGGGATTTAACACTAACTTATTACACACAACTTACGTCAACGGTTGTAAGATATGTACAGAATAACTGTAAAAGGCGTTTCACAGTAATTTAACTTTTGTACACACGTAACAATATATCAAATTTTGTTCACAAAAAATCAGGTCAGGATTGGAAAGAATATTGCTATTTTTCTAAAATGATAACAAAGGATAAGAAATAAAGAACGATTCATTATCTCCGTTTGTTTGTAAATTTAAATATATAGGAGCAATGAAACGCGTTATGATGATGTTACTATAATTTGCGGTAGTGGGTGGTATGATTTGAATAAACTATAATCGAAACTACATAAAAAAATCTGTCCAGATAAGTTTTAACTGGTTCTTGGTAAAAAAGATTTTCAAAGATTTTCACTATATACTACCATGTAACACTTTGACCCCCTCCCCCACATTTGTGGCCCCACCCTACCCCCGGGGGTCATGATATGGCCTAATTGTTAATTTAAAAAAATGCATATAAATTATTATTATATCCTATTTATCTCCCTTGAAATAGGGTGTGGTCCTTCTTTCGTACACACTTGAATTTCCTTGGCCCAGGAGTGCTCTGTGCCAAGTTTGTTGAAATTGACCTAGTGATCCTGTAGGAGGAGACTAAAATGCGAAAAGTTTACGACTACGACAGACAACGGACAAATTTTATTTCAGAAATACTCACTTGAGCTTTCGGCTCAGGTGAGCTTAATATTGTATAACCTTAGATATTTGTTTCCTTTGATTCTATATGTTATCTAATCTTTTTGGTATAACCTATCAGTATTTTGTATTAGGTCAAATTCCCGTCACTAAGTTTGGTAGACAATGAATGCGAAATAAAGTGCAAATATGTTATTTTTCATGGTCAATTACTTAAGGTAAAATGATTATAATACAAATTTCTTCTTATTATATTCTTTAATCATTTTGTTTCAGATACAATCGTATGAAATAATAATAAAAAAAATACACATCATATGAATTCAAGAAAGATTTTCCTTGAAGACTTTGCTTCTGAATTTTTTTTTTTTTTGCAATATCTATTAACCGTTTATAGTGTGCATATGCTGCAGCCAGTAATGCAGGCTACTATATTATTAGAAAGTGTTTAAAGGTGGATATCAATAGCCAATATCGGCAAGCTACAATATTTAACAAAATGTTTACAGGTGAATTTTACAGCCAGTACTACATGCCTAAATATGTCGATAGCCATTATTTGCAAGCTACACATATGGTCATGATTTTGGTTAAAAATTATTTTTCCGAATTTAATGTTTACAATACTTCAGTAAGGAAATTTTAATAGTCAACCAAAAAATTGAGTTTCAGTCGCCGTGTTATAAATGAGATACGAGCTCACAATTCTTTATGTCATGTTAACAAAGCTTACGTTATGTAAGTTTTGAATGTTGAAGTGAAAAATACAGTTTTAGACTTAAATTTAATGTAATAATCGCTAGGAACTATTTATTTTTGCTTAAAATGAGTTATAAGAGAGAAAAATCAGCTTGAAAAGTAACTTTTACAGGTATATTGAACCAATGTAAACATAAACATGGCATGCGCCTTGTTTACATGACAAATAATTGTTAGCTCTGTATTTTGCTTATAACTCTACGACTGACACTCATATTTTAGTTTATCATTAGAAATCTTCTCTAAAGCATTGTTAATGTAAAAATGTTTAAAGGTGAATGTCAGCAGCCTGTATTTGCATGCTACAATATTATTAGATAAATGTTTTATGGTGGCTGTCAACAGCCAGTGCTTTCAGGCTGCAAAATGATGAAAAATGTATACAAAAATGAATATCCAGCTAAGACGAAAATTTAATTTTTTTAGATAAGTATTTAGCCATGAATTGACTTTATCGAATACCAACTGACTTTGTCAGACCTATTCTTTTACCATTATCTTTTACCATTTATCTTTTACCAATATGACACTCATTTCTTCTATAATTTTTTTTACAAAGCAAATATGTTATTCTGTAATATAGATCGCTATTTGGTAACTTGTCCCAGCATTTTTTTATTAAGAGGTTCAAAACATTTGGGTTTAAATGTATCAATGGTGCTATCATTTAACGGGTATAAAATAATCACATCTCTAATCATTCTCTTAGGGACATAAAAAATGCTATTTTGAAAACTATGGTGCATTAAATTAAAAACAAAACTGCGTTAACCTATCTCTACTTAAATATGTTCTACCATTTAAATTATTGTTTTAAGGAATTAGTGTGCAAATCTTTTACAATATTAGTATTTCAATTAGACTAGGCATACGCATTTAAATGACATACATGTACCATTGTAATCGTTTTAAAAGAATATTCTCTTTACTAAAGATTTTGGTTACAGTCCAAGGACGCATACACGTGCACACGTGCATGTACTCATGTACAGTACCATCGGAGTGTATTATTAATAAGTGTGGGAGGAGTTATATGATATAAAACGCGATTTTGATTGAGTTTTATAGATGTATATAACGTTTACTTATATTGTATTATAACCACTTAAGACATTCCGACAAGTCGTACGTTCATTGCAGACCAGTGTTCTACATTAAGATATATTATTATATCATTAGGATTGCAAATGCAACGCTTAATGATATAAATGTTTGTATCATTAGGGGTTGACCATGTAGCTTTTGGTTTGCTTCATTAAGCGTTAGGTCTGCTGTGCATTTGCGACGCTTAATGATAAAATTGTATCATTAAGCGGCGATTTTTCATTAGCGGTTGATGTTGTCAACTATTAATGCACGAATTAATAGCATTAGGGGTTGCAATTGCAACGCTTAATGATATTTATATCATTAGGCGGCGTTTTATCATTAGAGGCTTTTTAGCTCACATGAGCTGAAAGCTCAAGTGAGCTTTTCTGATCACTTTTTGTCCGGCGTCCGTCTGTCCGTCTGTTCGTCCGTCTGTAAACTTTTTAAATTTTTGACTACTTCTCCAAAATCATTGGGCTACTATTAACAATTTTAACAATTTAAATTTGGCACATGCATCCTTAGGTGATGGGGATTCAAGTTTGTGAAAATGAATAACCACGCCCTCTGTCAAGGAGAGATAATATAGAATTTTTGAAAAACTGTTGACATTCTTAAAAAAAAAATTTCTTCTCAAAAACAATCTGGCCAGAAAAGCTGTAATCTGTGTGTAAGCCACCTCAGGTAGTGTAGATTCAAGTTTGTTCAAATCCTGATCTCCGGGGGTACATGTAGGTAGGGGTCACAATAGGGGGGAGGGTTAATTTTCAAATAGAAATTCATTGAGAGAATTTTCTAAAAATCTTCTCAAAAACCTGTTGACCAGAAAAACGTAAATTTGTGTGCAAGCATCGTCAGGTAGTGTAGAGTCAAGTTTGTTAAAGTCATGAACGATGGAGGTAGATTGGGGCCACAGTGGGGCGTCAAATTTTTACGTAGGAATATATAGAGAAAACTCGTGTTTAAATCTTCTCAAAAAACTAATTGACCAGAAAAGCTTTATCTTTTGTGGAAGCATCTTCAGATAGTGTAGATTCAAGTTTAACGAAATCATGTGCTTCGGGGGTAGGGTGGGGCCACAACGGGGCGTCAAATTTTTCATAGGTAAAAAATTAAAATTATTCATAAAAACTTAACTGTTTTAATATAGTGTATTAGTTATATGAGAGTAGCTTGACAGATTGTTGAATCCCAGTTGTTTAGATGTTGGCCCCTGGAAAATTTAGGGCCCCGCAATGGGTTCAAAGTTTGATGTAGATTTTCATATATATGAACAATTGTTTAAGATCTTCTTGAGAACTGCAATGTTTAATATGTAATAAGACTATGAAAATCGTCTTGTTAGAAATGGCGCTCAATGTTTAAGAAAAGAATATCTGAAGAAAGGAAAATCTTTTTATACAACATCTATTCTACTACATTGTCCAGATATTTTGCACATGACTTATAAAGCTGATTTTTTTTATGGCTATTGTTGCTCAGATGAGCAATGTGGCCGGTGGACCTCTTGTTTTTAAATGCTACATCGGACAGGACGATAAATGTTGCAGGGTTGAGACTTAAATCGGAGGAGACAGAATTACTGTACGAGCAAAGTATATAGATCTTCGGGTGGGCATGAATTGCAAACCTTTTCTTTAGGCCCCGGATAGTTTCAATCTTTTTCTTTTTGCTTAGAACTTTAATGTCGCAACTCCAGTGTCACTAATTGTGATAAATGAATATGTGTGAAATTAGCTATTGAATTGAAACTTTCAACACTTACATAAAATATAATTGTACAATAAAAATTACAACTCATTGCAATCGATGAGTATTGTTTGCTTTGTTTTGGCGTTTGAAAAACAATTGAATAAATTGAATAAATAAAGTATTCTTCATCAATGATTGATCAATAACACATTCTTGATATTGTAATTTTGCCATATCGTGCATATTTATAAGAAATAGCGCCTTTTATCATTTCTGTAGAGAAAAACACGCCAAAAGAACTTGATGTATCGAGCGGCTTTATTTCTGGGTGTGAAGAATATCTCGAAAAAGAGAATATGGTTGCCATGTTTGGAAAATTAGGAACTGGAAAAAGAACACTTGCAACTCAAATAGCAATATATACGATTCGCAAAGAAAAAACCAAAATCTAAAATAAGAATAGTGGAGGAAAGAGTTTTTATCTCTAAAGACTTTGAATAAATGCAATCAACAATTTTGATAATACATGACCCAGTGAAGACATGTTACACGGTCAGCTATGCTGAAGATATTATCAACTGTTTATTGAAAATTTGTCAAAATGCAAAAAAAAATAAGTCCTATATATTATTTATTTTCCATTATGATGATTTAGATTCACTTTATAGGCAATTTGGTGAAATGAAAAAAGCATTCGAATCGACGTTCCAAAATGTATTACGTATTTATAATGAAAAACAAACATTGCGTGAAATTTCAAAAACCAATAACACAGAAATTTCAAATGAAATCATTGGAAAAATACAACAAGGAGGTTCAAGCGTTGGAGAATTCGTTATATTGACATTATTTTTAAAAAAAAATCCCGAATTCCAACATGAACAGTTTCTGTCTAATCCAATTATGTTCATCGTTAGAACATTGAAAACTTTTGAAATGTCAGCTGAAATTCACAATCAAATCACATTCAAACTTATGGTTTATGTCACTATACACGGTGGAGAAATTGCAGAAAGTAAGTTAAAGGACATCCCACACCACGCCTTGTTCGACGATTTGAGGGAAACGAGGGACGCAGAGAAAATTATTATTTGGTGTTTTGATAAGTTACTTGATCTCTACGTAGAAGAGTCAGCAGACGGAGGATCTTACCGTGTTCTGCATGACGTCATCACAAAGAGTACATTTCTGGCTGCCTTCGAAAGTTATACGACGTTACTGTTAAAAGAATGCGACCTAATACTTTTATTTGATTGCATTCGACTGAAATCGATAACTGAAAAAGTAAAAACTCGAGGAGAGATAGTATATGATTACGGGAACTTAAAGATTGCAATTCCTACCGGAATTGTCCCTACAATAGCCAGATGATCTTTTGAACGAAAAGTAATCACGGATGTCTTCAAAAACGTCAGATTATTTGAGGATGAAGGTTTTCAGATGGAATGGAATAAAGAGCTTGACCTCCGTTTGAACAAAGGACACGTTAAACACACTACAGTTACGTAAGTGTTTTTAAAATAATTTTTAAATAAATCGTAGAACATTTGTTAATCGGATAAATCAGTGCATGTAACTATAAAACAGCACACATGTAACGTTAACTGGATTTCTCTTTTTAATGTTATACCGGTATTTGCTAATTTTTTAGTGTCATGTGAAAACAGAACAAAAAAGCGCGAAATGTGTTCACTGTTGTCCTGATTTTAAATTGTTCAATTGTTTTACCAAAGATTCTTTAAAAAAAAAAATCCACACACAAATATGAATATATCTATTTTCGGGTTAAGATGCATAAATTGAACCCGCAAGAATGTATTTCGCTTTCTTGGATTATTATACTTGCCTTGACAAAACACAACCGTCTTCTTTTGTTATGAATTACATAGCATTTGTTCATAATCTGATGATCAAAATGTAAATGATGAAATACTTTTGTTCTTTCAACTACAGAACCACAATCATGTTTCTCCTTTTGCAATTCATTTCTTCGCAACAATTCAACAATTAGACATTTAATTGTTTATAAACCGAAATTGGCGTAAAAATATGTTATATATATTTATTATTTATATTTTAAACATTCTCAGTTGTATCAGTTGGTTTAGTATTTGGTATAAAAGTTTTATTTGAACTGATTTCAACTCATTACAAAGTATAACTTCTAAACTGGCATTTTCTCTCTTACATGAAAGAGGTTTGTGTTTCAAAAAATCACTAGCCTTCCGCAACATCCTTTTGTAAATGCAAATAAAATGTATATAAAATATTTATCGGTGCATTCATTCTGATTTGTTTCCTTGTGCATATAGAAAATCTGATAGAGAACAAAACTTTGCTGATTGATGTTGCACCTTGAATACTGATAGTTTTTGTTTTACCAAATATAACACACGTAAAAGTATATCTTTCGTAAGTATCATATCTGAAGATTTTAAATTCGAAATAGACCGGATGATGTATTCTTTAAATAATCATAAGGATAGAATAGTCTGGGGTGTTTTAAATTTACGAAGAGAAAAGCATCCTAAAAGGGCTTGATGTGGATGTCGGCTTTATTTCTGAGTGTAGATTATCTTAAAAATTGTGACGTAAGCAATGGTTGGAAAATTGGGTAGCGAAATAAACGCTCGCAACTTAAGTAGTCATACAACTCTATAAAAAAGACACAAAATTTCAAAAAGGAATAGTAGTCAGAGAGGGAAATATATTATCTGCAGATTTTGAGTCAATGCTTTATACGGTTTCAATCATACACGACCCAGTTAAGACACGATGCACATCTTATAATACTGATGAAATTATCAGGTGTTAATTACAGATTTCTATGAATGCGATAGGAACTATACTCTGTCCCAAGATATTTTTGCAGCACATTTTCTAAAAGTATTCGATATATGTATCAATATATCAAGATTCAAGTTATGTTTATTCAATAGAAGAAAAAATCCCTAGATTTCTCCTTTGAAACACCCCTTCTAGCTTGTCAGGTTTCAATACACGGCTAAAAATAAAAAGTCTACGGGGATTTTGCATTGCAACAGATATGAAAGTACCCGGATGATAGCGTTGAAAAATTGTGCGAGGTATTCCTAGTGACTTCCGAATGGAGAAAATATGTCAGTATTTCCCATTATAAATCTCCGTAAGAAATCTGTTTTCGTTCCTGTGAATTTTTCCGAGTGAAAAATGATAATGTGTCAATAAAGATATCTTGAATATTTTCCCTTTTATCGATTTCAAATGCACTTCTTTCACATGTATGTGTATTTTTATTAAAAATCGTCCAAATGTGCTGCATAAATATTTTTTATAATAGCCATATCCATTGTAATGGTTGGGATTCTTTTAAACAGCAATTCGGCAAAAAGAATACAGCAGTGGAACAGATTTTCCAAACAGAAAGTATATTTGTAATAGAATAGACAATTGACTGAAATTGCAAAGATCAATCATTAAGACATTATAAACAATGTAACAATTTAGATAGGCGTGTCATTCATAGAAGACCACCTTATAATGACTTTATTCCTGAAAATCGTATAAAATTCAAAATTCCTTTTTTTGAAATCCAATCTAATTCAATGTTTATTTAAAAAAAAATGGAGATCCTCTGGAATAGTGACCTGAAATTCACAACATATTACCATTTAAAGGCATAGATTTAGTCGGTCTTCACGGTTTCGAAATCGCAATAAGGGAATTGCTTAACGTCTTCAAAGAAGAAATGTCAGGCGGACGTTAGGACCGCATTCTGCAAGACGTCGTCGTCATCACTAGGTGTACTTTTTTAGCTGCTATAAATCATATCACCTCACTATTTACAAAATTGGACCGTATATTAATATTTGCTTGCATTTGAGTAAAATCGCCTTTTCAAAAAATAAATTTGGACAATTTACGTATGATTTCAGGAAAATAAATATTGAAAACCCAAAAATATATATTTAGAGATAGACGTTTTGTTTTGTTTTGTTTTCAACAAAATAAATGAGGAGTGTCTTGTCTTACAAAACAGCCGATACTTGACGATAATTTGTTTTTAGGGCGACTGGAATAAGGCTAACCTACAGTTAACAAATGAAAGACATAAGAACAATGAGACAGTTTACTGACCTGTTTAAATATTATTATAAAAGAATCAACGTACATTTGTAACTAATTTTTAAAATCTGATACACAATAAATTGATATTTCTATAGGTTGCTTGTTTTCCCTCATCAACCATTTTTGAAAGCAAAAAAGGAATGAATAACTATTATTCAGTACGAACTATTAACATAGCGGCCTTGGCCAAAGTCTAATCAGCCGCTTTTAAGACAAAACCGACGGCCAGCCTCTCCGAAGAATGGTAAGCATTCAGAATCAGCTCTTTACACATAACATAACAGAAGTTGTAGCTAACATAGAAGTGTATAGTAAAATGCTTAGACGCTAAGCTTTCATAATCATTAACGTTGCATTATGTACTACACAAGTCTTTCACAATAAAAGAAAAGAATGTCATTGCATGTTTTTATTTCTTGCACATTTCTACTAGCATTCGTAAAAGAATACTCTATATATTATAGTAACTAGATCTATTTCCATAATCAACTCATTATCTCTGCATATTCATGGTTTGACGGCCTCGATTATTACGTTCCATTCTCAGCATATATTGTGCACTTAGTCTATACATTTTCTATACATTTTCATTTATTGATATTTGCAGCATTTTAATCATTTAGACTGATGTCGTGTTTACACTCTTGAAAAAAAAAATTCACCATCAAACGTTTGGTCGCATTCTTTTATGTATACAACATAAGGGAGTTGGATAGTCAACGAATTGCTCATCAAATCTACCTTAAAATTCTAATTATGTCCATAAACTATTATTTACTAAATAAAAAATCCAAACATTTGAATAAAAATTTTCCTTTATCTTTATGAAAATGGCCACGACCATCCACCTCGTTCTAATAAACATGTATAAAATTGGTTTTTAAAGAAAAACGTTAAGTGCTAGTATCAAGATTATGCACATCCCCGCATGCATTTACTAACGACAGTAACACTTTATAGATATAGAATATGATCTTACTTTGAGTTGTCGAAAATCAAATGTGTCTGAGGTAATAACGACACTAAATCGAAAGGGCGTCATTATTCGACTCCAAGAATAAATAATTAATACAAAATAATCAAGATTTATTTTAAATGTGATAATATCGAATACTACACAATTTGCAAAAAGTTTATTATAACCTATATATTAGATTATTATCATGGTTTATTACGCTTTACGCTAAAACGGCCAATATGGCTAAAAGGGTCCTTCACACCTTTAGGCAATGTTCTAATAACGCTATGTATGCCCTATAAACCAGTAATTTTGCGACATTGGAATTCATTTCATTAAATGGATGAACTATAAATAAATAAATATGAATTATAATTTAGAGTTCTATTGTGCAAACTCTTTCATATATCATATGATTGCTTTCCTCAATTTTTCATTACTTTGCGCGTATGTACACATATGTAACGCGTGTATCCGAGAAGAAATTCAATACCAGTGACGAAACGATGTTTAAGGTGTGAAATTAATAAGTTGCAGAGTAATATAAATTTTAGGTCTCTATTTATCGGAATCTCATACAATTTTTCTATTAATTTTCTACACCATCTCCATAGAGACTATACTGTTGATGACGTAAATCATACTGGGTTAATTTTTTAAGCAGCACAGAAACATTGTAAATAAACATGTGATGTAATAATCAAAGTATGGAAATTACTGATGGGGATTGAGTTTTATGAAAATTGTGCAACGTAGGATCCTGTTGAACGACTGCTCGGTGTTTATTATTGATTCAGTGTCAGCAGCTGCCTGTTGAAATGTCTGTAATCAAGTTTGGATTGCATGTAGTGTAAATAAATCTTACGCATAAGAAGAATTATTCGATATAATCACTATCTGCAACTTAACAAAACATAACGTGATTTTGATTTCCCGCTGCAAAAATAATGGTATTCTCTTTCCACGGCTCTTCCATGGTTATTTGTCTTTCTGTATATTTTTTTTTAATAATGATTCACTACTTAATCGAAATTCTGCTGTACAAAATAACAGCTCTTATAACGTACCTCTCAAATCACAACAACCCTCACGCCAATTTAAAACAGAAAATGTACAATTATAGAGCATGTAAAAAAAAACCCAAGAAATTCAAACATTTCTGTTTAGTCAGTGACAGTTAGTGGAACATAATTGATTCTATTCTGCAGATTTTCTCTAAAGTTTTTTCAAGCAGTAAAAATGCATCGATAATCGCCTGTACAAAAGCTTCAGCTTAATCACAATTACTTTACATGCTTTTTCTAGCATTTGATTTTAGTTCTGAAAGGAATGTCATTTAAAATATCAGCAGTAGAATACACATTAATGAGTCTGGCTGCATAGGTAGTGACTATCCTGTTTTGTTTTTTATTGAATTTACATTAAGGTTTGCGATTTTGTTTTATGCTTTTTACAATATAATAAAGATATCTTAACATAGCTTAAATGCTCTTGCAGATCAAAGTCATTTCGTTTCTTTTTTCCAGTTTGGCCGTAATGCTGTTAACACAATAAAAAGGACCATGACTCTCACGGGAAGAAGTTTTTGCCGGGTGAACCAGGTGTCAGTTGCTGATACGAATTCACATTTGGGTGGAGTCCAATTCTACATTCTGGGTTAACTCCAAGACGCAAGGTTCCTTCATTTTTGTCCTGCAACTGGAGACATTTTCAGTGAAATTTCAACAAGATTCTTCCCTTCAGAAAAACCCGTTCACTGCTTTAAGCATTATTAAAATATGATATCATACCTGCATATCAATCCATATTTTTTAAAATTTATTCTGTTCTTGATTATTTAAAAAAAATGTCTTCGTAAATCTTGTTATTTGTTTTATATTCATATAAATTATAAGATGCTGAATGTGTTCATTGGATATTCTTTAGGTTTTTAAAAATTCAAAGCCCGACATATTTCCGTAGACAGGCAGTAATAAACCTTATACAGCAAAACTCGAATATAACGAACACGGATATAGCGAATTCACGGCTATAACGAATTCTTTTCATGTCCCGGCAAAGTTCTTATATAAACTTATAGAAAATTGCAGTTTGTAACGAACACAGTTATAACGAATTTACGGCTATAACGAAGTAATTTTAGACCCCCGCTGGCAAAACTTTAACGTATTTATCATTTATATTACGAATATTTTCCATTACAAATTTCATTGAAGATACATAAAAAGATGCATATATAAATAATCAAATTCAAATATTATGCAGATTTTTTTTAAAAATTGAAGTGAAAAGGTTATATTGACATTTTTTGCGGTTATATTGATTAAATACCTTACGATAATTTGAAGTACTGTCAGCTGATTATTTTATAACGAATTCGCTATAAGATTTCTTACGAATACGCTTTAAACGTATAACGAATTACGGCTATAACGAAGTTTTTTCTATGGTCCCTTGAAATTCGATATAAACATGTAAATGTTTATTTTGTCGAGTAGCATTAACTTTTTGTATGTTTATAAAAAAAAAAAATAAATAAAAAGAACCGTTACGGCCATGTTGCCATCTATCTCTTGAAATCAGGTTTGATATCCAACAGGTGCACTTTATTGAATGGGCTAAACTTTCAAGAAGTTCGAATGCACCCCATTGTTCTTCAGTGTATAAAAGGTCATTTAGCCCGTGCCTTAAGAAGTAAATCTTTCTGTTCTGTTAAAGTGTATTACTTTCATGATATGATGGTTCCTCAAAATGGGCTCCAAATCAGTAAATTCTCAAACATTGTATTTTCTTAATAAATATTATTCCTTAATCATCTTTTATCTCTTAACTTTGGTGTCATTCTATAAACCAAATATTGAACATAAAAACTATTAAACGGCTATAATTGAACTGGCTGGATTTTTTTTTTTCACGGAAAGAAATGTGTAGAGAGGTATTTAGTTTCGATTCTGATATACTAGAGCTGTCGTCTTATAACAGTGAGAACTTTGATATTTTCTTTGAAATGCACACCTGTAATCAAATGGAAAAGCAAAATACTATACAGTAATTCATAAGACCTTAAGGCATTCATCATGTTGTTTGTTAACGCCTTGTTAAAACGCAGTTAGAACCACGAATCATATGTCGTTGCAATGGTTATTCCGTAATAGATCCAGTGTTGTGGTTCCTAGATTGAAACGGAATCCACCAGAGTCTCATTCCAAGATCAGCCTCGATACAGGTGGGTATATATATAAGAACTGGCCAGGTAGATGGTAAAGAATAAAGGCATATATTAAAGAGGTAACATTTATTTATGGCGGTCACTTCCTCTGAAAACCCTGTCGTAAATATCAATTTAAACCTGTGCTTAGGATAACATCATTATTACAGTAACTGTTATATATTTCTAATTTAGAATTAAGAAAACTTATTCCTGGTTGTTGAATATTTTTGGAGTTTTTAAATTTTCTATTAAACGGATTTTTTTAAAACAATATCGTTTTATTGAACATTGAAGGGTTAATGACTTGATATTTGTTGTGCTCGAAGAATACCAGTGTCCAGTTTCTGAAGAGAAACAACAAAACTATTTACTTATATACAGTAAAATTATACGTAGAAGAAAGTTAGATTCCAAACGTCAAGTTAATCGGATGAATAAATTTAAGTAATTCATATTTTTAAAAATACAATATCAAAGTATCAAAATTAGAATCATAGAAATTTGTTTCATTTGTGTATTTGAAATGATTCAAGAAATAAATTAATATCTAGAAAAATTTACACATTTTGTATACATTACTAAATTGCTTACCGTTTTGTCAATTAAGATAATGTTAAAAAGATCCAAAAAATAGTTTCAATTATCCCCTTATACGGCAATCAGCGTTTGCAATTTCCTTTAAAATCTTCTAAATGTGATGTTAAAAATGAATCACAACCGCTGATCCCTAACATAATCAAACACATAAATAGAGTTAAATATTATTGTTTTGATGTATTTTTTATTTTATAGGTTGATAAGGAAAATGATGTACCGAAAGCTGCAGGTAAGATTGCAGGTAGTCCATGCAATATTCTGTAGGACACCTGAAAAGCACGTTCTGGGACGTATTACGATTTCTCTTCCCCATTTCTTTGTATTTCTCGAACATGTTTAACAGTGAGGCTTTAATTCGAAATGTTATTGACGAAATAAGAAAAGATGTTTTTGGCGACAAGAAAGAAAGAAGTGTGCAAAAAGAATCTAAAAGAACTAATCAGTTTCTTCTACTTAGTAGAATACATATGAAATAACAGGATATGACTTATTATGTGGCAATAATATGTTTTAGATTATTAAATCGATTATAGTACGACACGTATGAACCTAGAAAATGAAAGTACTAACATATATTGTTATACCTCATCTTACTAATTATATATATTTACATTTTTCAGTGTCTTTGTCTGTGATAACACTACGAATCGATTTTGTCATATACAGTCCGATAAATTCAAATGACATTGTTGGGGCGCAAGCCGGGTTCGCATAATTAAAAGAAATTAAAATCACATAAATATGTCGATATTCTAATATTTAATCGTACTATTGCTGAAAATTATATAAATATAAGTAATAAGAAATCATTCTTTAAATATTATGAGATGATAATTGCGGTCGGGGCGTGATTAAATCTATCATAAAGCCCATTCGGGCTGAATTGGATTTGACGACGCCACTACCAAAATAATCACCTTATAATACTCAAAGAATGATTCCTTATTCCTTAAATAACGCGTTTTTCTGACTGGTTCTAGACAATCACATGTCTGGGCAATAAAACTTCATATTTCCCCGTCATAGTCATATTTTTCACCATATCCCACCCCTTCGGATTCCACGTGAATTTTCATTCCATGCGTATGAAAAATTCCGAGGATGAGCATACGATGTATTCAAATGATTAATTCTAAAATTGTATTGGATTATATCAACATCTTTAGTCTTTTACATCAGAAAACTAACATACATGTAGAAAGAAACCAGTCACGCTTATGCTTTACAAGAGTTAAAAAACTATTAGAACCCGATAGATTCTATATTATCACCTGTCGTTCGACATAATAAACAATTTATTGCATGATGGAGAGGGAGATATGAAGAGAGCGTTGCCCTCGAGAAATATGATTTTTTCCTGTGGAAATAAATCTTCATATCTCCATCACCATCATGCAGTGAGCGTAAGACGTAAATAAACATGTTTTAATCTAAAATATGAAAAGTTTTCAATCTTCTTACATCAGAAAACAAATTCAACTACATACATATGAATCTAATTCATGAAAGATAAAGGAGAAATTAACACAGAAAGTCAGACATTCACCACGTTTTTGCTTTATAGAGTAGAAAAATATTGGAACTCAACGTATTTTGTATTGACATATGTCGTTCGATAAAATAAACAATTTATTGCATGATGGTTAGGGAGATATGAAGATTTATTCCTTAAGAAAAATCATATTTCCCGAGGACAACGCAGCAGAAATATTTGTTCTGGGGAACAAATCTTCATAACTCCCTCACCATCATGCAATAAATGTATATTGCATTCCTTAAAAAATCAGATGTGGACAAATTAAACACACGAAATTGCTGTGAATTAAATGTGGCTCATGCTGTTCTGCTGAAGAGACTATTCGATCTTTAAATAAAGTAATATTTATTCATTTAATCAATCAAACCACAAAATATACAAAATAAACATTCTGTCTGGATTTGTTATACTTTACAAAAGAACTTAAATGGTGTTCCCGAAACATGTCTATTCCCCTGACCATAAACTAGGACAATATATAGTATTTATTTTTTCAAATCTTAAATGAGAAATATTTCTAAAGTCTCTCTCTCTCTCTCTCTCTCTCTCTCTCTCTCTCTCTCTCTAAATGGATACGAAACAATGCATAATCTATAGTTAATAGAAATATCAGGATGACTGACTGCTGTTTAAATACTTGTACTTTTTGATAATTTTAAGGGAAAGGGATAAGCTAGATTCATGTTTCATAAAAATATTTTTAGAAATAAGGGTGAAAATCTCTAGATATCAGAAATCAAATTGCAAAATAAAGCATTATTGCAAAAAATATTGTTTAAACTAAACATCTGTACGCTTTATTGTTGGGCATGATTCCATGTGTAATGATAAGAAACATAAATATAAAATGTTTTTTTTTTTAAATCCTCTTATCTAGTTTGACTTCATATTTCCCGATAACCACATGTATATTCATTATGATTATCTAGGATATGAGCGAACTACAATTGACTTTTTAAGTAGTGAAATAATAATCATACTTGTGCATTCATCAATTTATTTAGCATAGATTGGAACATAATAGTTTTACAATGCAATGCGACTCTACAAAAATGAAAGGCATGGTTTCTTTATACCATATGCTCTATTATTCATGGCGGTCTAGGAGATGAACAGTTCGCTGGAGGCCTTGAGCTACCGCTACCGCCACCACCAAACGACAGACAAGAAGCCACAACATCGACAAGTAATGGCGACGATCCACCTCCACCTCCCTTGTTAGATGGGGGAAACTTTGGAGGCTTACTATTACCAACACTTCAGAGAGAGGGTAATGCTTTGCATTAAAATTTACTCCGTTTAATGTGTTTGGAAATAATCATCAATGTGTACATTTTTCATTGTACTGCTGAACAATTTTTTTGTTTAAAACCTTAATTAGCCATTCAAGATGAAGGCACTAATGTTCTATTCACATATACATGTATCTCATTTAAGGAGTCTTAAATTGGAGCTATATTGAATGTTGCTCTTTCAAATAAAAACCAAACTTTCACATTAATTTGTGAGGCCGCCAAACCCCTCTTTTAAGGCTTTGACAAACGGTATAATTTAAAAGATGTACTAAATCAAACTTTATTATTGCACTTATGTTGATAGCCTAAATCATTTCGATTATTTAATACCAATTATAATAAGTTCGAATATTGCTTTTTATAAACCCTTGTAAAATATGGGTCTGTAAAATATATTTCTTATTTATACAACCCAAGTTATAGTTTGATAACTAAATATTTTGCAGATCTAGCAGAGCCACCATTTCTTTTAGGAGGTCAGTTTTGATTTAGATAATGAAACTATTAAAGATGTTATGTTTTCCTAAATTTCAGGAAAAAAAATTGCTTATGCCATGATTTTTTTTAATTTCAAAACTTACTCCTATATTTACACCTATATATTTCATAGGAAGACCCCAGCCTGTCGATGATACCTTTCCAGTTACTAATGGTTTGTAACAAACCCTCTATAAGTGCAAAATACAATAAAATGTAAAATTTCAAAAGTTAGATACAAGACAATGTAAATTTTCTTAACATTTGAGAGCAGAACTATTGTAAATAATTATTGAATTCTTTTGATGATAACCCTAGAAAATAATCACGTATTGATTCATTGGCGTTTGTATAACAAATTTTACTGATGTAAATGATTTTAAAAAAATCGTATTTGATTTGTAATAAGTAAAATTTGTTAGATGACATTTATTTGCTTTGTGTCTGTTATTAATATGATTTTAGACCTTGATAAATTTTAATTATTTGAAGCGTAAACCCTCTTTGTTTTAGGTAATTTTTTCCGTCCGACTCCGATGACTCAATGCCGACAGGTGTGATTAAAGGTATTTATAAATGAGACAGGCCCCCCCCCACCCCCCAAAAAAATTCTTATGTTAAAAAAAGTATATAACTATTTATATGAAACTATGAACAATTAAATTGATAACTTCATTATCTCATGTGACCTCAAATAAGTCTTTTGTAAATGTTTCTCCGTATAGCTGGTGCCTTGATTAATCAAATTCTTAGAATAATGTATTGGGGTTTGATTATGTTCTTCTGAGGAAATAATTTTGATAACCGGATTTCTACATTTCAGATATTGGTCATCATTCCTTTCAAAATATGAGAGATAAGTATAAAATAGCGATTGCTTTTTAAACTGCTTTTTTATATTAACACTGTGCCGGATAATTATGCCAAGGTGGCATTTTTGCACCCGTCTAAGCTGCATATATCGAAAAATACAAATATGCCATGTGATAGACCATTGTTTAAAGAGTTTACAACCTCGTTTGTTATTAATATATCTCACCTGCCAGGTGAGATATTTCTCTTTCAAAAATAAATTCCTACAGGAAAATAATTTTTCCCATAGGAAAAACAATATTCCTATAGGAAAATTGAAATTTCCTATTGGATTACAAGAACTTCCTATAGGAATTTCAATTCCGATAGGATATGATAAAATTCGATAGGAAATCCTAATTTCTTATAGGAAAACTACCTGTCTGAATCAAATTCCTATAGGAAATACCTTTCTCCTATAGGAAATATAATTCCTATAGGATTTTTAGAAAATCCTATAGGATTGTCAATAGTTCCTGTAGGAGAATCATTTCTCCTATAGGAATTATCATTTTCCTCTGGGATATTAATTTTTAAAGGTAAATATCTCACCTGTCAGGTGAAACACACTAAAAACAAAATTGGTATATACTCTCTAGGCAATGGTCTATCATTTGGTTTATATGGATATTTCCGAAACTGCATCTTAAGCGGGTGCAAAAATGACACCTTGGCACTGGCATAATTATCCGGCATAATGTTTATTTATACTTCCCTAATATTTACATGTAATGTTACTTTTTAGGTCCATTAAAAGTTGGTAAGTTTTCAAACAAAATCATTTTCCTATTTATTTATCATTCAGTTGTGGATTCGTATTGCAATTTCTTCTTCTTATTAAATGTATTATAACTTTATCATGTTTATATATCAAAATTTAACCAGTAAACAAGTATTTAACAAATTAACAGATTTCATTGAAACGTATCTAGATAATCATTTTGCTCAATATTTTTGTTGAAGATTATACACAAATTACATGTAATTTTGACACGCCCTGCGAGTGGTTTTAAATGCAGGATTGGACCGTTCAAAATAAGACAATTGGCAATGTTTCTGATCTTGGTGTGTATTACTCAGGTACAGTATCATACGTTCTTTTGCACCATGACATAATATATTTAAAAAATATTACAGTTTATTTCTAGATACCAGGAAAATGTCCCTGTGTTGATTTTATTTGGTTAGTTTCGTCGTCATTATGACGTATTCAGAAATGTTGGTTGACAAAAATGTTAAACTTTTCTATAAAAATAATATTGTCAGTAATGGCAAATATAGTTATGGTACTTTGATTTAGATGTAAAAAATCCTAAAATAAAAAAATTATTTAAAACTGAAAGTAATATCTTATCCTGTAAAATCCCCATTAATGTAATCCAAATTTTAAGAGACATTTTCTCTAATACTTCTTGAATTTTAATTAAGATTTCATAAATAAGGTTTGAATTTTAATCAATTGAAAGAGAGAGAAGATGATAGCTTAAGATAATCGAAAAAGTAAAACAGAAGAACATTTTCAAAGCAAATAAAAGCTACCACATCAAAAGGCATTTTGATGAAAGTTATCATAAATTTTCTTTAAGTCTGGGTTTGTGTCCATTTTGTTTTCATGTAAAATTAAATGACCGTTATCAATTAACTCAGTAAAAAATATTTATAGAATTAATAAGAGACTCAACCATCCAGGTTTATATAAACTGTACACTCTTGCTTTTTTCACCCTGTTTGAAATTGACATTGTTTATCTTCTGCATGTTGTTATATATGAATATATATATATATATATATATATATATATATATATATATATATAT
>WFKH01011801.1:56872509-56887759 GCA_016163765.1 Magallana hongkongensis | reverse complement strand
CCTGTCATTTCAATATGATTTGCCCGGTGTAAGTACCCTTGTCACCAACGATGTTACCGTAAGTAAGTTCAACGCCGTGTTCTGTCTTACCTTCATATACTATCTGGCCGGTCCCTACGGTGTCCTGTACGTGCAGATCGTTGATTCCAACACAGGAGACATAAGGGAGGCCTACTCTGAAAGAAACTTCTCCGATGTATGGAGGAAAAGTAAAGTCACCATCACAACTTCCAACGATTTCGTTGTAAGTAAAATTCATTTTAGTCGAGTATACCAATAAATACATAGAAGCTTTACCATATTACAACTTCCAACGATTTTGTTGTAAGTAAAACTTATTGTCCATTTTAGTAGAGTATATCAATAAATACCTAGAAGCTTTACCATATTTCCAACTACCGAAGCATGTTGCGATCAACAAACTTAGAAATTAAAAGAAACTGAACTTTTTATAGATTTTATTGGTGGTGGAAAATATGCTAAACGATTCAATGATTGCCATTGACAATGTCGTCTTAACAAACGAAACGTGTATTTATACACAAGAATCAGAGATCAGCCATCCTTCTTCAACAGGTATCAAAGTCTAATGTCTTATCTCTCTCTCTCTCTCTCTCTCTCTCTCTCTCTCTCTCTCTCTCTCTCTCTCTCTGTGTGTGTGTGTGTGTGTGTGTGTGTGTGTGTGTGTGTTATATCATATCAGTTAAGACAAGCACCAACCGGTATAAAACAAAGCGTGCGCATTTTTTAATAAAAATTCATACCCTATATTATCTGAAAATATAATGCCATGTTCTATGTGGTCTAATTTGAAAAGTTCATTTTAAATCTAGTCAAAACAATTATTCCCGCTGCACTGTAAAATGGTTTATGGATCCGCCAGGTACTGAGAAACGCTCACTATGTTTTATGGACATTACCTGATGATCAATCAAGACTTTCTGAGAATTAAGAAATTTAGTATTGTTAAGTAATTGTGTTTGTTAAAAAATGTGAAGAATCGGTTAATAAAATTGTTTTTTAATGTGCAGTTAGATTAATTATTCGTGCAAAACGTTTGTTAAAATGAATTGACTTGCCATGTCTTGTGTGTATGTTTATCTACATAATATATTGTTTTATATTTTGTAAACGAATGTATCTGATTAATGTTGTTATTTTTTGATTAAAATTTTATAATTAATTATTTATATTAAGAAATCTTGTATTGGTTAAATGTTTCAAATGCAACATTGTTAAGAATAAATAATTGGTATGATATCAGCTTAACTTTATTGTTAACAATTTTGTAAGAAGAAACA
Source organism: Magallana hongkongensis (assembly GCA_016163765.1). Taxonomy (NCBI): domain Eukaryota; kingdom Metazoa; phylum Mollusca; class Bivalvia; order Ostreida; family Ostreidae; genus Magallana; species Magallana hongkongensis. The sequence continues at coordinate 56,886,458 of WFKH01011801.1, read as the reverse complement.
CCTGAACATTCATCATGATATATTATTATATTTGTTTGTATTTGTTATACTAAGGAGGCTGGGTTGTGAGCAAAATAACCATCAGATCTTTTGAATATGATATTTTTGTCCATAAACTATTATTAAGAATAGAAAGAATCCAAAATATTTTAGCTTTAAAATTTGAAAATTTACCATATCTTAATATAGAGCTCTTCGTCTAAAGGAGGAAAATGTAGCCTAAAAATGGCAACTACCATCAAGCCCTCCTTAAACGAAAATAAAAGATGTATATATTTGATTTCACTTTACCATCAAACCAGCACGAATACTTTGAGTTTAGAATTTAATATTTCTTTGATTGGAACATCAAGTACTTATTCCAACACCAGTAACTTTCCAAAACATTTTTCCGGGTGTGATAAAAAAGAGTAAAAAATTGACATCTAAATAATTTTGAAATTTTTTAAAGAATTGTTAGTGTCATACGTCAATGAACTTGGTGATATAATGTGTTATATATTTAAGAAAATAACGAAATCTTACAAATATGACCCAAAACAACCGAAATACCATACTACCTCCATAGAAAGCTGCTGGACGATGAAAGCCCCTGATGTAGATAGCCCGTCAATATCGATAATACAACTCTTCTGAATGGCAAATTGATATGATTGGCCAAGTTTTGTTTAATATAACATCAAATTAAATAACCTAAACCAAAAAGTAGTAGATATACGCCATATTTTAATAAACTATGGTTTGTCCTGCAAAATAGAGTACTAAAATTACCATGAAGGATTTATTTTTCATCATTTTTACTGTTCCAAATAGTTAAAGTGGAATAAAAGTGTTTTCTATTTTGTGTTCAACCTTATCTCCTCAAAAATGTCGTGCAGACAGGAAACAATTGTACTGATAAAAATTACTCTAAAACCTGTTAGCTTTTTTAAATAACAAATACATTGTTTTATTTTCCAGAGAGAAGATGTTTTTTATTTAAATTACAATTAAACATGTTAAAAATGCTTGGTTAAAATTGCTTCGACAATCTAAGTTCAGAATTGAATAACATGCATTTGACATCATCATACTTTTTTTCAAAATCCAAGTTGACTTTTTTAGACAGTAACTATCCAACATGTCAGAGAAATCTTTTAAAACATATATACTTTATGAGAATTATTTTGATAATTTCACAATTTGAATTTGTCCTTTTACATTTTTTAATGTTTGAAATAAAGATCATGAATAAGATGGAAAATTACAGCGGCAGTTTCCGTCTGCCATGGTTGATTTCTTGCATCTGCTTCAATGGCCATTGTACAGATCTATTTTCTAAAAATCTACATATATAATCACCATCTCGGTAATATGCTTAATGATGTTACAATTGGCTCTTTATGATGTTGAAGTGCATTGGGCCATCTGCAAGCATTGATTCCTCTTGTAATCAGTCAAGTTATTACTATACTATCAATGTGCATAAAAGTGGTAATTTGATCACAATTAAATAGCTCATTTATCCATATCATTGTAGCGGATCCATAGTATAAATACTGCGATAAAACCCTATTAAGATAGACTTGGATTTTTCACTGGGACTGTTCACTACATTTTTATTATTTGATTTATTGGATTTTATTGTTGGATTATATTGTGATTATTACTTGGAATATTCTTGCCATTTATTAAGTGATTGTGATGTGTGTAAATAAACTTTAGAACAGACAGACAACTTGAGTATTAATTCCATAAGAAGAGAACGGATTTACGCTACCAAAATTATAAATTCTGGGGAGAAATATGAATACGACCGCTCGGGCGGCGCTGCAGTTGTATACTGCCCTTCCCCCTTCTTTATCCCCGGAAAAAAATCGCTATATAGCAATTTTTCCCCTAGGAAAAACGACTATATATTACATTTTCCCCAATGGAAAGCTGGCTAGATAGTCGTATTTCCCCTTTTTTATAGCCAGATTACCACCACAGAAAGCCTCCTATGTAGTAGACTTTCTCCCTTTCTTCATTTCCAGTCATGTTTATGGCGGACCATTCATGACAATATTTTTCAATATCTAAGATGCATAATGAAAGATAATAGATTTTAAGCTCCTCTCCAAATTGCTTGGCAAATATTGATTAAATTCGGTGGGTATCTTTTGAAGAAAAAAGGAGTCAAAGGATACAAAATTCATACCCTTTTCATCATCAAAAGCCATCCATTTGAGGTAAAAACTGTACAAAGAAGATGGGTGGATAAGGCGTGTAAAATGCCTATATAAAGAACAGATAACGTACTGTAAAATTGAAATATCAACAAATCAGATACTCTTTAAAAATAAAAAATTATTCAAAACAATGTATATTTAACATAACATCGATTTGTAATCCTTAATATGTTCCATACTTGGAGTATGTTGATTTTAACTTGAGTATGCGTAGCAAAACCTCCAAATAGTGTCCTTTATTTTAGAACTTCAATGCCTTTTCTTTTATAGAGTGGGTCTGTGCTCCATATTTTTGTCAAAGTCTAGATCTAAATATGGTCTAATGGAAAACAAACCGATTTCAATCGACAATACGTGGAGAGATAACCCACTATACATTAAAAATTTCGTTTTGTATCTCAACAATTGAACGTTTTAAAAAAATAATACAAGTCCGTAAATTCGTGGCCAAAGTTGCAGAAAACATTTAAACAACTCACTTTGTTGTGACTTTATAGAACTAGGCTTTTTGGATTATGGGTTTGATACCACTAAAACTTTAGGCAATATTTTATTTTTTTATCGTTTGTTAAAATATTCAAAACTGAATAAAGTTAGAAATTGTGCTTTTGCAAACTTGTATTTTAACATTATCAAATAGATTTAATTGGAAAAACATTTTGAAATTGTATTTTACGACTAAACCAAATGGGCATTTGTGCTATCTTATTCCCTATCTTTAAATGATTTTCAAAACTTTCCTCTCTAATTCTGGATATTTAGCGACTGGATGCAATGCCAGGATAAAAAAATGTACAATTTTTGGCTACGCTAGGTGGGGTTTAAAAGCAAGGGTAAGAAGTACTATTGATTTTGTAATAAAAAATCAATTTAAAGTAAGTTTTAAAATGTTTATTCTATATAATGTTATATTATATTATGTTATAATATTATATATAATGTAAACAATTTATATGCAAATGGAATGACATTTTAGAATTAATTTTGTTTTTGCTAGAAATACTCGTGGTTAGTCATAATCATGAGTAGAAAGTCTTTAAAATGTGAAATAGGGCCTTATCCAACCTTATGTTTGTTGTCATTCACTGAATGCTAGTTTGAGCTTAAATTTTGCTGATTATCAATTTGCAACGTGATTTGGAAATACACTATTTTTAAAATTATGTCTTAGCAAGCAGAAAATACAATTCGTATAGTGTAAAACTTTTTTAGCATTTTAGAACAGTTTTTTGTTAAAGATTATGCATACACTTTTAATTTCATATTCTTGCGATGTATATAATGTTGTATGTCTTTGAGTCAATGAAAGCAAAGAATATGAAATACCAATACTTAACTTGTTTTTCTGTGATTTTTTAAATCAAACTTACCAACTTTTTTAATATATAAGCTTTTCCCTGTAGAAAATTGGCAAGTAATACGGCAGTTTAAAAAGACTTTGCCTCTTAAGTAAGGTTAATATAGCATTGAATGATTTATTTTCGACAACGTCGTGTCAATAACTACCGTCAGATGAGCAGACAAATTGAATAATGCGCGTTAGCGCGTTATGATAATTTGTCTGCTCATTTGACGGCAGTAATTGACAAGACGACGTCAAAAATAAATCATTTAATGCTTATATTTATTAGATTAGTAACATCAAGAACAACTGTTCTCTAAAACCGGTTTATCTGGTTATCACATCGACTGCGGAGATTAGCCTTGGAAATATAATCCATAAAAATTAACTTGAAGTTTTGCTTTTTACAATAGAATCAACTTTATTGTTGAATAATTATAAAACGTAGTGTTTTAACAACATGTATGAAATATATTTTTAAATCGATAATATTGATATCAATGTTTCGGAACTACTTATGTAAATTATATGTAAATTCATACGCAGTGATTAGGTTGATGCATTTAGAGGCATTAAAAAATCACAGAATTTAATGGAAAAACACAGTAGAATGTAAATATTATTCTGTGAAGTCTATTTATTTGGTATTTAAAATGTAGATGTCATTGTCATTAAATATAAGAACACAATTTCAGGAGAGAAGAGATGGATGATAAATGTATTTATTTTTTCCCATTTTAAGTGCAGTTCTGTCTGATGGATATTTTGTTTATAATTCTTTCATTTTTTTTTTTAATTGAAAAACAATTTTGTCTCTTGTTGTATAGTTGGGCAGCTTATAAAATTATTTTTGGTTTATTAGAGTCCTGTGCGCGAGTTTGCATATGCAAAATTCTCTTCTTTTAAATGAAAGACTGAAATTATTATAACTTTCCATTGATGAAAAAATAAAAAAATATTCTTTTGAAAAACCGTAAACCTGTAAAAACATTTAATTGTACAAAATATACATCTATCATTATAGGGTGAAACGGACGTCCTTTTGTGACGTAGGCAATTAACGTGCACTATACATAAATGTACGTGAAGTACTTTAAAGTAGCGACTTTGACAGGGAGTGTATTGCGGGTCACATCCGGGTAATTCGAATCAGTAGCTAAATTGGCACAAAACATTCCGACAAAAATAATAATTTTAACAAATTAGTTCATCTAACTTCCCTACAGTAAAACAAATTAAAGAAATCATTATTTTTGTCCATGCTTTTGACTACTTCAAATTTAATAACACCCCTATTCATCACCTGTACACGCTATTTGCAGAAACAGAAGAAACGTGTAGAGACCAGAATTAATACGGCACCATATGCAAAGTACGTTTTTCATAGATCTAACATTGTAACTATCTTTGTTTTGCATAAACAAAAACAAGTAAGCGAAAAATATTCAATACACGTGTGTGGTGAAGCCCTGGTTTATTCGGGTGCAGTCATTGTGTACACAGTTGATAAGATATAACCATTAGGTCTACATTTGATAGGTTTTTGTGAAAAACCTTTACAGTTTTTAAAAGCTTATAAAATTGCCGATTTATCAACACACAGTTTGTCAATTTTCTTCAATTATTAAACCTACAGCAAACATGATAATATTGAACAGCTTTTTATTTAAAAGGTACAGTATACAGGGTTATTTTTGCCCCGTGTAATTTTCGTCCTTCAACACTTGCAAACAGTTTCGCCCCGTATTGAATTCTCCCAGACACAGTTGTATTTAAAGACAGATAATAGAAGAGAGACACTAGAATTCGCCCAGTCTTAAATCCGCCCACTGACAACGAAGGCAAAAGTTGCGAAAATAAAAAGGGGGCAACTATTTCCCTGTATACAGTATTTGGCCAGAAAATACGAAGTATTAAGCGAAGACAACGGGTCTGGAAGATTCATCAATATGTTAGTTGTTAAAAAAATTACATTGTTTATTCAGATAAAAAAAAATCCCAAAGCAGAACGTGAAATTTGTTGTACAGTAGCTTTTCTTATGATGGGGATTTCAAATAAGTCCTGGATATGATGTCCAGAATCTGTTGTTGGCGTCGTCATCAACTCGATTTTCGAACCTCTATACTCAAATACTTAAATACCTATCTTAATTGACGTTTGCTTTACGGAGTCCACGGCAGCAGTACAAAATGTTTTACTTAGTTATTTGCCTTCTTACTAAGCATATTTAGATTAATTACACTATGATGTTTAGAAAGTATCTGATTTTTTATGATTATACTCACCCAATGCTGTAAATGTGTGTATTTTAGGTGTGTTGTTTTCAGTTATGATTACAGGTTATTCGCGCTAAATGCTTAAAGATTAATCTGGAATAATCTAATTGTCTATCAACCTACAAAAGTTTTACTTGTGTGAACATGTCCACGATAATGATTTCTCTTTATCTTTTACATACATCGCGCACATATAACGAGGAAATATTTTGTTCGAAGGTCGGCGTCATATCCGTTTTTATCATATCACGATAGCAATTATTAGACCAAAGTCCATGCATTCTCGTTTAAAACACATGCCTGTGAAAATATGGCTGACAATGTAGTACAAAATTGTCCTCTGACTTTTCAAGATTGGTCGAGTCGAGCCAGTTCCATATGTAGCAGAGACACTTATCACTGTGTGGAAGACGAGGAATCTAGGATTGTAGAAGTATGTGCTGTACCACTATGGATAAAAGCAGGTATTTCTTCTTTCATGAAATCTCATGAAATCACCTTTTGATAAGAGAATAGAATCAACCAGGAGGTTTGATGCGTTAAATGTCAATAACGTATTAAGATACTTTAAAATTTATGATATATGCCAGCAAAGTAGATTTAAGAAAACAAATGTTGTTTTGCAAACATTTACACTTTCCAGTGTCTTTGTCATTGTGATATTTAAAGTCCAATACATTTCACCGATGACGCAAATGACCTATTGTGTGGCGCAAGCGGGGTTTGTATAATAACAATGTATACGAAATAAAGATAATATAAAAATATCAAAACTTTAATATTTAATTGAAGAATTGGTAAACATTTTTATAAATATATCAAATCTATCATACAGCCTTTTAGGCTTTATTGGTTTTGGTCATTACGACCGTATCTGATCACCTCATAATCCTAGAAAAATAATTCCTTATTCCTGAAATGAATTTATTCGTAGTTTTACTTTTTAAGACAGTATTAGCATGTTCTCCTCTTTATCTTTTTATTTTTGGTTAATCAGATTGAGAAATCGCTGATCAAGTGTGTATAACATTGACCCTCACACAGGGATTGGACTCAAATTGTGCAACAACCAAAAAAAAGGGGGGTCTATGGTATAATAGGGGAGAGGGGAGCTAACAAGCCGCCATTGATTTCTCGGTACCTCGTTTCTTACGCCTAAAGCTTTAGTATAAATCACGATATTAAATAATTGTTTTTCTCAGCCGAGAGGCAGAATGTTGTTTTGAATTGACATGTAGAAATTATTTGCCTGACTTCACAAACACTTAAAAAAATATTCGAACTTAAAATGTTTGAAAAATTAAATGGCCCTTAATTTTTTTTTGTTGAATAAACATTTTAACAGAAATCACAATTATGATAAATATACAACATATTTTTTTATTGGCTGCTTCGTATCGTTTATTAAATTTAAAAATCCTGAATATTATTAAGTTTTACCAATTTTTAAAACGTAAACAGAGGTTTTTTTTTTAACTGTGAAATTCTTTTGAAACTGCCTTTTTACTGAAATTTCCTCAAAACAATTGCAATTCTATTGATTATTGCAAAAATGGTAATATCAATATTCAAGCCAATTACATGCATAGGTTTTTTTGCTCTTGAAATCTCTAAAATTTCGAAGCTTTTTAAGTTTCTACTGTTCGATCTGGACCTACTGCTGGCCCCTAGGCGAGCTCTATACCCCTGTCCCCCCAAAAAATCAACCCTTCACCCGTTCGGAAATTTCTGGATCTGTCCATGGAACTCGCATGTAAATACGCCATTAAATATGTATTGGGGAAAAAATATGTATTTTGTATGTTCATATACTGTATTTTTTATCTTAAATAAATGTTATTTTTTTAATACAAATTTTGAAATATCTAACAAATGCTTAAACAATTAAACAAACAATTTCGAGCAAAAAGTATATACAAAAAAAGAAAAGAAAAGAAATAATTTCTTTACTTCTCATCTGGAAGAAAACAGCTCTGCTTAAAATATATGTGTACGGTGTTATTAAAACCATCGTTCGGAAAAAACCACCTAAAGCTTTTTGTGAAACATTTTGCAATATGTTGTCCTTACCTTGCTAATTCTACTATTTTATTAAAACGTATCTGCCTGATACACTCAATTCGATTTCTAAAAACAAACATGTTACTGGTAAAATATCTAAAAACTTCGGACTACAAAGAAGGATCACTTGATTTTTTCATTGTAAAGATTTTATTATTGAATATTTGAAAAATAAAATCCAATTTTCTGTTAAGTTCTATGCAGAAATATTGCAATCGAAATTGTCTTTCATCTTTAACGTGGCATAAGAAACGTCGTCAGTCAGCAATGGTAATTACACAGTCATTTTTCTCTTTGTAGGCTACTGTCCTGTTTATAACTCCGTGGGAAAGGATATAAATTTTCGTGTGTGTTCTGGAAACCTGTGTCCGAAGGAAGTATACAGATCTGATGCTGTTTACAAATGTATATCTAAATAATGATAACAATTTAGTAACTAAAATAAATATTTAAAAAAAGCAACGCTTAAGCGCTGCACTGCATACTTTTCAAGTGGCTTACCTGTTCATGTTTATGGCGAAATTACTGGATAGTCAATCCGATCTTATCATTGTAATTTTTTCTTTCATTTTTATGATAATGTTAAAAAGAGCTAAATATTCTTATGTACAACTATCACCTTAAAGCATATATACTAGCTAGATTTTGAAGTTTGTACCATTGAGTTACACCATTTTAAGATGGAACATGTAATAAATTAAAGATTACAGTTTTGCTTAAATGCTTAACAAATAACAATTTTGCTCATACTTTCGTTTAATATGGGTTAAATAAAATCTACTTCAATGATCTAGCTCTCAGATAACAAAGTCGAATTTTTGTTTCAATCATGTTTTGTTTTCTCAAGACAAAAAAATGCATGTTTTATTACTTTATGATTTTGACCATTCAGATCATGGCTGCCAGCAGTTTGGTCTTAGGTACGTTCTTTTTAAATCAAATGTTAAAACGATCGACTTCATTCCTAATGCGTTTGTTTTCTTATTACCTCTGATTTTAATTTGATATTAAAACATCTTATAGCACAAGCACGGCTATGTCCACGGGCCCCCTTGCTAACACGCCTATGTCAGACACCTCTGATAATTCCATCATCGCTGGCTCCGTAACATCAGTGGTAGTTGTCATTCTACTGGTAATTCTAGGATTTATTCTATGGAGAAAAAAGACACTTTTTGGTATGACATATACTAATAATACTCTAACAAATTGCATAATGTAAAATTTTACGAATATTAAAGCCATATGCCGTTCTAAATGCTATTTTGCGATGTTAAAAACCAGGCCAAAAGTGTCAGTGTGATGAGCTGTATAAAAGAAAATACTTACGGCAAATGCTCCAGATTTTTCAACGATTTAAATTGAGTACTGGAGTTATTTAATGTAAGGAGAAATGGATGCATCTTTAAAAACGATTCACGTTTGTGCGGATTTGAGCGTATGACCGGGAAAATAAAAATGTCTTTTATTCTACGCATGATATTAACGATGAGTCATTATTAAGAATAAAAATCATTCATTGATTATTATGAGGTAATGATTAGGGTCGGGGCATTATCAAATCCAATAAAGCTCAAGGGTTTTATGACAGATTTGATCATGTCAAATCGTAATGATCACCTCATAATAATCAAAAAAATGATTCCTTACTACATATATTAATATAATTTTAGCAATTGTACGATTAACCCTCTTGGGCCTCAACAGTACGTCATTTGTGTCAATGATGAAATTATATAATTATACTTTACTTTGATTCGTAGTGTTATCACAGAAAAAGGCACTAGAAAGTTACATGACTAAAACTTGTTGTAGCGTTTCAAGCCTATTTATTTGGCAGAGAGCAGACACATCCAGCTAAGGATGCATGTAAACAAAATATCGGAGACGAAACAGGTTAGCACTTTAAATGTTTAAATTTGAATAGAACTATTTTTCAATTGATTTCCATTAGACGATTGGTTACATTTGCATTCTGATCGTTATAACTAATTTCTGTTTCACTTCCGAATTGATATTTTTTCTCCTACAAGACATCAGTTGATGTAAAAAATGTAAGCACCGCTTAAGAACATCTTTGGAAACACAATGTATATGTAGATAAATAAATTGCATTAGCGTTTTAATATTTATTTAGATTAATATCATTATGCTTACAGAACCACTGATACTAGGCGAAATAGATTATGCTGCTCTAGGTATGAATTTTGAGCATGTATCATGTACGTTATACTACATAATACGTACCCGGTACAATAACGTTCATTTCATTGCTTCCCTATAAACATTATTTCAATATTTGAAAATTGAATGAATTAAACATTCTTTTAGAAAATGATGGCAAATGTCTACATTGGCCTATTTGATAAATGTTATTTCCTATGTTTCTGTAGAGGAAATCACTCCAAAGGAGCTCAATGCTGATAGCGACTTTATTTCTCAGTGCCAGGATTGTCTTGAAACACGTGGTAATACGCTAGCGTTGTTTGGAAAATTAGGAAGCGGAAAAAGAACAATTGCAGCTCAAATAGCTATTAGACTCGCCAAGGAAGACCCGAAATTGAAAATCAAAATAGTAAGAGACAGAGATGTCTTATCTGAAGATTTGACGACAAGACATTCAACAATTCTAATCATACATAACCCAGTAAAGAAATGGTTCACATCTAAGCATGCTGATGAAATAATCGGCTGTTTATTAGAAATTTGTGCGAATGCCAAAACAAATAATTCTTATATCATAGCCATTTTCCATTATAATACTTGGGATTCATTTAAATCACAAATCGGCAATAAGACTACAATAATGGAACATATATTCCCAAAGAAAGAAATTTTTTGTAATGATAAGCAAAAATTCTCTGAAATGGCAAAGAGCAAGAATATAGACCTATCCAGTGTAAGAATTCAATTAGATGGGAGAAGCATAGGAGGCCCTCTTATGATGACTCTGTTCCTGAAAAATCGTGCATTTCAAAATGACAATTACTCATCCAATCCAACCAGGTTTATTTTTGAAAAACTGAAAACTTTGGAAAAGTCGTCTGAACTAGCATTTAAAATTATGGTTTTATTGGTTCTTCGCGATGGAGAAATCGCTAAAATTGATTTGAAGGACATCTCACAGCACGCATTGGTTGCCAATTTAAAGGAGAAGATGGATAGAGAGAGATCCATTGATGGAAGCATTGGACAGTTGCTTGACCTTTTCATAGAAGAAACAGCGGACGGACGATCTTACCGTATTCTGCATGACGTCATTACAAGGTGTACATTTCTCGCTGCCAGTGAAAAACATAGGACCATACTGTTTACAGAATGCAATCCAATATTAATATTTGATTGCATTCGAGAAAAAATGGCATGGAGTACTGAAAAGATTAGAAAAGGACAATTATTTTATGATTACAGAAACATTAATATTGGTATTCCTTCGGAAATATATTCAGAAATAGCCGGATTGTATTTGCAACGAGCAGAATTGAGGAATGTCCTACGAAACAGCAGATTATATGAGGAAGAAAATTTTCAGGTTGAGTGGGAAAAGGCTAAATTACTTTTTTTTACAAAGGATAGACAAAAAGAAGATAAGACAGTTAACTGACCAGTTGTAATATAATTACAAGAAAAATTTGACACAATGGTAAAAAAAATATGGCAGCAAACCATTTATTTTCTGATCTTACATTTGAAATGAAAAGATCGAGTGTTTGCATTGCATGAAAAATCCGCTCACAGACATATGGACAAAGTTGTGTACAAATACACATGAATATCTCATTGTACTATATAAAATATTAAAGGATCTCAAAGCTAGAATTTTGGGGGAAAAAAGAATTTATTGAAAATTAGACTAAATCAAATTTCTAAACACAACAAATGTAACACTTTTGTTTATTAATGACAAACTTTGTTTTTAATCAGATGGTATCAAATACATGAATACGTACTCGATACGCAATCAAACATTCTTTAAATAATCTAATGTTTTATTAATTAAAACCAATCATTTTTGTACATAATCTGTTTTGTATATATGTTTCAGAAAACAGAAAAAAAGAAAACAAAAGAAAAAAAACAAAATCAAACAAATGTTGCAATAAGATTTTAAATAATCATTTCATGTCACATTATATGTTGAAATCTAATCTAATTTCTTAAAATCATACGGTTTTTCAAATGAAGGTCAATTGTTAAATAAGTCTTACAGAACGGCTAGGTATTTTAATTTCATGACTCAACGTGTTTTGACATTTTTACCTGGCACCTATAAGCGTTATAATTTCATAATTTGAACAATGGTTATTAATGCTAATTATACTGATTATTATTTGTTCATTTCTTTTTATCCCCGCCAAATAGTAATTAAGTAATCAATTATATTTTATATTTCAAAAATATTTTTGTAGACGTGGCTTTGTAATCATCTACGAAATAAAATCAAAGCCAAACGCACACTATCACCTTTTGACATTTGCGATTCGAATTAATATATTTTGTATTTTGGCTTATTTTAATCTTTGGTTTTATTTCGAAGGTAAATATAGAGGTTTTTTTCACGTTATTTTTCTTTGTCAATTTCAGGAATCGTTTTTATTCTAATATTATACACCTTTTGACATTTGCGATTCGAATTAAAAAATTATTTTGGTTTATTTTAATCTTTGATTTTATTTGAAGAATAATATTCCCCGGTACCTCAGCAAAGCGAGCTGAGAGCAAAATTCGCTGTTACAGCTTTCTGCATCAGGGAGGTTCAGTAAGCAGAGGATAGGTAAATTCCTTCATGTAGTCCGGGTCTCTGTACTCTGCTGTCTTGGACTTCTTTTTCCCGGTACTCCTGAATGGTCAGCTTCGTCTTCTTATTACCTTCTTCCATTCTATCAACTTCCTTTGTGGGCAATTCATGCTGCTCTAGATCTGTGGTCAATATGAGTAGCTATACCACTCATATCATCCATCGAAGTACATGTATCATCGTTATTTTCGATATAATCCTCTCGCTTGTGTTCCTGGGCAACAGTTGTGTTAATGTGTCCATTCATACTAGCTCCTCCAAAATGTATACATGTAAATCAGGGTCCAAATAACCCTTATTCTCTCTCTGAATGTCCTTACATTTCATTTTAGAGTTTTCTCTAAATTCAGGATTGTTTATTCAATTTACAAGTAACACGAAGAAAACTAGGAATGAAAAATCGCAAAATAACGAGAAGCCGATCTCAAAGGGACATGGTATGTAAAACAAACAACGTCAATTGACGTAAAATTCCACCGAAATATTCATTTATCCTCGGAGCGAGCCCCCAGAAATGTATGTTACAGGACTGTCTAGGGGTTGGTCTCGTACATATTTTTAGGTCAGAAGGATAAAAGGATAACAAGTATTTCAGTGTTTAAAGAATTAGATTATTTGATGATATTTCACAACTACCAATATGGAGCAACTGCAATTAATCTACAAGAAAAATTCTGTTTCTTTGACAACTGGATTAAATAAATAATCCTATACATTAAGGATTTTTTTGACAATAAGGGTAATATTAAACCATTGAAACATTTTGCAAATGTTATCATTAGATATAACAAGTTATGTGAACACAAAATTCATTTGTTAATAACAAAACCAATTCGAAAACTTCACAAATTCACAAATGCAAGATATATATTTCTATGTTGAACTTTGGACCCCTCTTGGGGCTTCAGTATAATAGTCCGGAGGTCATGGTTTTAACAATTTAGAATATACACTATTTGAGGATGTTTGCATAGTTACATCACAAATTGTAGCAATGTAGTTCTTGAGAAGATTTTTAAATATTTTTCTTATATATTTCTTTGCTGAACTTTGATCCCCTCTTGGGGCCCCAGTATTGGTCTGGGGGTCATGGTTTTAACAATTTAGAATATACACTTTCCGAGGATACTAGTACTTTTCTAGTAATATAACAAATTGTGGCATGGTAGTTCTTGAGAAGAAGATTTTTTTTAACATTTTCCGTGTATATATATATATATATATATATATATATATATATATATATATATATATATATATA
>WFKH01011801.1:56842514-56864112 GCA_016163765.1 Magallana hongkongensis | reverse complement strand
AATGTAAATGGTGTATGTTTTCCGTAACACCCACAACCAAACAAGAATAGAACAAAGAACTCACTTGAAACATCTGAAATCAACTGAACTGAAGAGCAACTATGTTACATGATACCAAAGTAAAGTTCATCAGTCTATGCAACCCCTCAGGTCTATGAATAATGCCACCAAGTCCATCAAATTTATCTGCCGTGTTCTGCATTGCTTCTTGTGCAGAGAATGCTCTCTCATTTGTGAGCACGTTGCCCCCAAACACAACTTTTTCTAGAACATCTTTCTGCTTTTCATTTCTTAAATGTGGTACAGCAATGTTGTGGACCTTTTGTAGGATTTCAATCATGCCTTGGGAACTATTTTCACTTGCATCAATAAGATCACAGTTCAGAAATAGTGTTTTCTGTTTCATTTGTTCCATGTGCATGTGTTGAAGATGCTTTGGAAATTGTTCTTTCACTTGTGACAAATACGAGACATACTTTAATAAAATGTGTGCAATGTGGAAAGCAAAGCTCTCCAGTAGACTATGAAAGCTGGCAATGGTTGGAATCCATGTTGCACATGGAAATTTACTAATGTCTTTCTTTGTGTAATCTTCATCAGGAATATTCAAGTCATCTATTATAACTCGCTTCTGTTTTACAAGCAGTAAAAACTAGTGACAACTTTTTCTCTGACTTTGCATTGTCATTTTTGATGGAGTTATAGTGATATCCAGATTATCTCCCAACACTTCAAATGGTGCTTGTTTTTCTACACATACTTCCACTTCTACTTCCATGTCTTGAAAATTATTTCTTTGCATTTCAACATCAGATTTTGTTTCTACATATTTTACATAATCAGTTATCACTTTTTGAATTCTTTTCTCTTGTTGTGCAACCAACTGCTTTTTCTTCCTCTGAATGCTCGTAGTTGATATTGCTATTCCTAGATCATGAAGTATTTTCATTCCCTGTAAGAAAGTCAGTAAAAATAATAAATTACATTCATTTAAGATGGGAGAGATAATGACACACAAAACCAGGATTTGAACCCCTGAATCTTTAGTCAGGTCTGAATCCTTGCAGTATAACATTTTCAATTTTTCAATTACTTATACAAAAGGGGCATGCAAGAAAATTACTCGTACAAATGGCATGCAAGAAACACTACACCATGTACACAGAATAGGTTTTTAACAAAAAAATACCTCTTTTGTCAAGCCACACTTATCCAATACCAGTCCAAGAATGTACTGTAGTTGATTTTGTCTCTGAGATCTACCATATAATAATACTGCTGCTGCTGTCATCATGTGCGGGATAAACTGTTTGTCCTTTTTTTGCTTTGGATTTAAAACAGTCCTGAGAATTCCATGAAGAAATGGGGCCTTGTTCCTTAAGGATTCTTCTTTCTGTTTCCAATCAAACTGAAGTAACTTCTCATTATTTGAAGCATGCCCTTGAAATATTTCCATTTCAGTGTGTTTCAGTAACTCAATTACTTCCAAATTAAGTTCTTTTTCAACTAAATGCAGCATTTCTGTTTTGTAAAGATTGTTTGCTTGAAAATGTTTCAAAACTGCTCTTGGTGAAGAATTATTCAAGATAGCTTTCAGCACTGATTTTAAGTTATCATCTCGAATAATTTTGCTTCGTTCATTTCCAGCATAATTGGCTATTATCTAAAAATGAGACAATAGAAATTAATTGATTTTGAATTCATAACCAAAATGTATGGTTGATTTCTTTTTCTTTAAATAAATTGTCTTAATTTAACACATTCAATGTAGAAAATATTCACAGAATTTTAAGAGAAATGTTAATATCTTTCAATATTTGACAATGCTAATAATAAATGTCAGTGAATTTCAAATAAGAAAAACTTAATTTCAATTTCACTTTTACCTTCACATAAAAAGATTCAGTTATTTCCTTGGTTTGTGTACACTGATCCTTATGTTTTACCGTACCTGACAAAAATGGAAAAGATTAACATTGATAAGCTAGTAAATTGAAATTTCAATACTTAGAGTAACATAATTGTTGACGTACTCGTTAATGTTTAGAATAACATACCTCTCCATGGTACGACATCACCAGCACCTGTTGTGGGATCATTGGTACACAGGGCATGAGATTGACAGCTATACATGTGGTTGTGCTCTTGTTCATTCTTATTGATATGACCTGGCTTTTTTTAATTTTTGTTCTGTAAGTCGAAAGTTTGAGTTCAGATAGGGAATTTTTAAAATATACTTTTCCTGAATATTTGCAAGTTTTATATTAAAAATTATACAATTCAAATATAGACACGTTGTCAGAAACCCACGGCCTTTCTCGCATATGCTTACTGTCAGTAAGCCTTTGTGATAATGGCCGTGCGTTTCCGACAATAATATTCTTTAATTATATTTTATGTAAAATGGTCATATTAAACGAACTTAAGGGTCCTAAATAGTTGAATTAACCACATGAATCAAAGCTTTACCAATATTATAGCCAAAAATAATTCAGTATTATTTTTAGCTCTGATACTGATAAGACTTCAGACTCCAGTCATTAACATACCCAAGTCCATTGTATACATTACATAATATAATCTAATGATTTATGAGAAATGTTAAACGGGTATGTTAAGGCATAAATTCTCACAGCAATGTGTAGAAAGTCACTTGTGTGTACTTCATACAATAGGATGTCATAATCAACTTTGACGTCACGATCTGCATTCTATTCGATAGTTCTCAGGGAACGTATTGTAACGTTAAAAGTGAATTATATTGAAACAGTAATAAAACTGCTTATTTCCTTTATATAGATGCTGACGTTAATGCTTGACGTTTAAAATTCATTCATATTAATAATCAGTATCAAATAATTGGCTGATATAAAGCTTCGCTTCAAGTAAAATGACTATTTATAAATTAGTGGTTTGGAGACTCTCCCTGTTTTATGTAAACAACTGAATAAAGAAATTTTAATGCATGAAAAAAACAGCTTTGCTTAGGTGAAAGATCAATACAGTTTTAAAATATTTTACGTAAAATTGGTAGAGAATATAAGTACCAATTTGAATCATGCTTGGGACACCGACAGATATGGGACACCGACAGATATGTTGTCACAAAAATTCATCAAATATACTGTTTAAAATTGTTGTCAATATATGTTGTTCAGATTTTAAGGAATACTCCCGGTCAAAGTAAATTCTTGTTGATTCAAATAATATCGCTTTTCAGCCATATTTTAGATCCAGGACACATTAAAATTGCTGCGATATGCATAGGCACTGAAATTTCATGTAAATTGTATGTGCATATATCATACAGTACACACTGTTGATACGCATACAATATATTAATTTTGCATTAACTTAAAGGGCCCGCTACTAAAAGTTACTTGCAACACTCCTCTCTTTTGGTCCTTACATCTTATAATATGAATATTTGTTTTGGTAAAATAAAACCCTTATATGTAGTTATACATACCTGAGACTGTCTGCCACCTGGTGAAAGAATCAGACCCTTTTTATCTTTGACTTTGGTGTAGGAGTTTGTTTCACAACACTGTATGGTCTCTTAGATTTATCCCAGTTTCGCGGTGGAGTTTTGGCAATAAATGTCGGTTGAACAGCCATACCTGACATTGACTTAAGTGCTACAACAATTTTCTGTCGTTCTGCCTTTATACTGTCTATTTTTGTTTTCAAGTCGTCCGTTAACTTTCTCACACGATTTAACTTATTTGCGCAAAGATTGCAAGCAAATCCTTTAATGTCAAGTGGTATAGCGAGCAACTCGTAAACATCTGAATAAAAGTCTTTCGAATGAGATGACGAAAGGGATCGGTACCCTTTGATCCCGATTATACAAGTACAAAAGTAACAGAAGTTGTACTGTGACGTGTCAGCCATCACAACACGTATTTGGCTTTCACACCTCCAAAAACTGAAAAGTTTCGCTTTAGCAAGCGGTGTTTCCATTGACGGAATAATCGTCATGAATATTCATAAATTATTACGAAAACAAGAAAAGTTGAACGGGTGGACCCACGGTCAGTAAACGTATGCGAGACTGGCCGTGGGTTTCCGACGATAGTTTGGAGAAGAGAAAACTAGGATAAAGCTGGATAAAGTTTTTCACATTTAAATATAAACAAGTTATCAATAAAAAAAAATGATAAAACAACATTACATGCCAAAATCTGTATCACACTCATATCAACCATCGACCAATATCAGTTCTCTGGCATTCGGGTCAGGTTGATATGGGGTGTAATACAGATTTTGCCTAGTATTATTCTCCCATGTGTATAAGCTCCTCCCAGGAAAATAACTGACCAATCTTGACTTAATTTTGCAGAGGAAGGGATGAAGGAGTGGAGATTGATTACCCCCTTCGTCCCCAAAGGCTATAGATTTTAAGTTAATACCGTTAGAATTGACGATCTTAAATATAGTTATATATCTCTACTTCTAAATATCAAACGGGCGACCAGAAGCAATGATATAATGAGAAACTGAAATGTTTTACTTTGATTGATGGGGTTCTAAATAGGATGAAATTTCAGATTGTGAAATTTAAACTAAACGACTCATTAAATTTCATACTTAGAAAGATATTTTGTTTTAAGTTTTTTTCAGCAAATAAAATTATCAGATTTATACCATCACTTGAAGCTATACGTACATGTATTAAAATGTAATATGAAGACAAGGATATTAATACAAGATAAAAAAAATATATGGAAAAATATTTGAGATATCCAATTGAAACACAAATTACTGATATGATTTAAATCGCTTGAGTGGCCTTTCTAATATTGTAAGTTTTTATCATAATTTAAAAATAAAGTCTAAAAAAAGCCAAATTTTGTCTTACTTTGGAAGTGACGGAGGACAATCTTAAATCCCTACGAAACATCTACTATAAAAGGTCCTTTATACTTGAAATTTCAATTTTTTAAAGTCGTGGAAAATACAGAAGGTCTGATGCACGGAAAGGAAAAACTGCAAAGAAATAATAATAATAATAATAATAATAATAATAATAATAGAAAATTAAAAAAAATAAGAACGGTTTAAATCACTTCTTTTCTTAGAAATAAAGTTTAAATAATGTTTTAAAGAAAGTTTCTTAAATTCTATTGAACCATCTCCGAGAAACATGTAAACGTACGCGCTATATTTGTTTACTTATTTCTTTTTACAAAATCAAAACGTAAAAAATTGCAATTCGTAAATTTTAAGATAAATTAGAAGAGAAAAATACTTAAGTTATTACGAGGATTGAACCTGGGTAACCTAATGAGAAACCATTAATCAAGTCACCATGACCGTCGCTGGGAGATTTTAGGGACAAAAATTTAGCATATAAATTAATCAATTTTAATACAAAATACATATTCTGCGTTCAATATCAAACCTATATAAACCCTACAAATATTAAAGATTAAAAAAAATCGCTTCCGGTGCCGACAGAATGTAACGACGAACGCTCTGATATATTAAATCCGCCCGTAAAGATAACAGTAACATTATATACTGAAGCATGAAAGATAAACCAAAAGATATATTTATTAATGTTCTCAAGTATTTACACCTTCGTTCAAGTCAATGTAAATTCATACGAAACAAGAATTTAAAAAAAAAATTACGATTAATTTGATTTCGAATTTCGCACATATGCGCATCATTACATTTGTAAGTCCAGAATATTAAATGAATAATTCTTATCAATTTGAAATCTTAGATAAAAATAAAAAATATGTCTTACCCACTATGATTAAAACCATTTCATAATTGTCAATTTTTTTTTTTATCTACTTGGAGGTGATATATTCTTAAGAATGATAACAATTATCTTGCCTCGATGAAAATTGGTTAAGGTCTTAACACACTATTACTTAAAGAGCGATCCTTCAGTTCTTCCAAAGATTCTCTAAAACAGAGGTTTAACCAGGACGAAACTGCACAAAGCGACAGACGGACTGATAGATTTATTTTAAAAATCTCAAAACATTTCTTATTTACAAATTCAGAACACAGTTATGCATATGAGTTTGAAAAATTATCTCGTCAAATCATGTAATTTATTAAATAATTACATAAATTAAGTTCCATGTAATCCATGATTCATATGTTCAATTTTCAGCATTGTCTATTAAAAATAATAAACCGGCAAAACGAAACTCAACCTGTACAGATGAATGCAGGTATATGCAACCAAGGGGTGTACAAACATTGATTTTAATCCTTACTGGGTTTCCCTGATTATTTTTATAAAATCTAAACCAAAAACTTGAGGGAGAAACCCTACTATGGGGGAGAGTCTACTATATAGTAGCTTTTCCCCCTAGGGGGAAAGTCTACTATATAGCAAGCTATATAAAACTACTATTGGAGAAAAACTGCTTTACAACACCGGTATTTGACATAATAGATGCAAGATGCAACATAATTATGCCAACATGCGACTTATTTATATTGACATGCGAGAAAATTATGTAGACATGCGACTTATTTATGTCGACATGCGACTTTATTATGTAAACAGCAAGTTATTTATGTTTACATGCAAGATATCCATGTTAACATGAAAGTTATCTCCCATGTTGTTATAAAAAACTTGCATGTAACCTTAATTATCTCGCATGTTGACATAAATATCTTGCTTGTTAACATAATTAACTCGCATGTTGACATAAATGAGTCGCATGTCAACATAATAATCTCGTAACCCTGTTGATAAATTTCTTGCATGTTAACATAATTTTCTCGCCTGTTGACATAACTATCTTGCATGTTAACATAATTACTTTGCATGTTCACATAAATAAGTCGCATGTCAACATAAATAAGATGCATATTGTCATAATTATGTTGCATCTTGCATCTATGATGTCAGATACGGGCGTAAGTAAGTGATTTTACCCATAAAAGAACTCAGATTCTTTTAAAATATTTGTTATTTGCATGTAGACATAAGTTTCTTGCATGTAGACATAATTATCTTGCATGTTGACAATGCGTGTCAATTTCGTAAAAAAAAAAAATCAGAGCAAATAGTTGTTTAATTTATTCTTTATATTTCCATGGAAAAAATTGCATATTGCAATCGTATCTTTGAAATTGTTCATTTATAATATATATTAACGTTAGCAATATAGTCTTGGTTATTTGATAGAAATTACAACGTATGATGATTTCATGTATACTGAGACACGTAATCACTGCAAAGGATGACTGCACTTAAGGACATTTAAAATGCGACAAAATAAATTTGAGGTTTGTCGGAAATGCTGGAACTGTAGAAAAGATTGCCTTATTCTACCGATCTTAAGAAAAAGGTTCACAACAGTCTAAGTATCCCTAAAAAACGTGATTTTACAACCCTAGGATGGTCTTACGACAAGGTAAGTGATGTCCTAAAGTTTGGCGGTTCCTAAATTTAAGATACGGAAGCGTATCGGGGCCTACACTTGTTGTGTTATAACTTATACATTGTCATACTTTTTATCGTCTTATCAACATATAAACTATTATGTCGTTTTATTTATGCAAACATTTTGCATTGTATTGAGGTGAGTTAACATAATTTAAATCACCTTATAGTAATTGATCAGTTTTCTTGCTATATGCTTTATCGACTTAACAAAATACGGAGTTAAAAAATGATAATTTAAAAATGGGTTTTAGTCATATCGAGAAAAAAATGTTGACATAGAACAATAAAAAAGGTATACATTATAGGTATATCGACATAAATATGTTTACATTTTTCTTGGGAACATATTGCGAAAATATTGTTATCGAATGAATTTCGCGGGGGCGGGAGTTCTGATGGTGCGTCACCTCACTCTGAATCTAGCTGTAGGATACACATGTAGAATGACATTTGTGGAATCATTGGAATTCGTGTATGCTTAATTTTCAAGGATTTCGTTAATGCTAATTTTCGTCATCCATGAATTTAAATCCACAACGAATTATGAATAATAGTATAAATATCTTTACTATTTATAATACAAGTAATTCCACGAAATGTTACCATTAACCTATTTAAAAATACCAATCTACGAATATTGGCTCCATGAAATTCAATCCACAATAAAGGAATTTAAACTCTAAAATTCAGATATTTCTTTTAATGTCAAACATCCAAATATCTGCATTTGTAATCGTAGTTAGGGGTGGTAGACATGAGCAGTCTTACCCCCAAATTATGATCATGATTCAATAATCACGTTGTTACAACGGTTTCTCATCGATGAGGCTAAACAATGTTTCACCCATCTGTCTTCGTCTTCAAATTGATATTACACCATCTCAAAGCAATTTTATTGGATGAATCACCCATCCTCTCAACTACAATGTAATCTACATGTAACTACGATACCAAATACTATCATGCATGAACTAACTGCATGAGCGTTGCATTTTCTCATTACCATGATTTGATGTGAGTGTTGTCGACGCTTTGGTAAATAAAACATTTACTTATTACTTTTTTTTGGTGGTGGTGGTGGTTGGGGGGGGGGGGGGGAATATAATACGTGTAAGTAAAGGGGTTCATGTAGTTTAAATGTTCAATTACATGTATTTGTCTCAAAACTCAAATCACATGTTTATTGGAGAGTAACCCAAACATAGAAGATCATAACAAACTGCTCGGTTATAGATCCTACAGCAGTCCTCTAACTACGATAACAAATACTTATACTAATTGCAATTATTATAAAGTAATTACTGTTCTTTGTCTCTGATTTATATCAAAATGTCAATGTCAGTCTACATGTGCCGTCTACAGCTATATTCAGAATTCAGTGACGTCACTTTCAGAACTCCTGCGCCCGCGAAGTTCATTCGATAATATTTTTGCAATATGTTCCCTAAAATGAAAGCATATTGATATCGACATGGCTATAGAGCATTTATTTTATTGTTCTTTGTCTAATTTTCTATCTCAGTATAATTAGTTCACATTTATAAATCAACATTTCAAACTTCATATTTTTTTAAGTCGATAACGCAGATAGCAATAAAACTGGTAAAATTCAATAAGGTGATTTAAATTATATAGAAATCACAAGATAGAATTCAATTAATTTACATAAATAAGAGGTCACAATACTTTTTTTGTTGACAATACAATAAAAAGAAGGACAATTTATAAGTTGAAACACAACAAGTGTAGGCCCCGATACGCTTCCGTAGTTCCTAAATTTAAGAGAGCTTCGAGAAACAGACTTAAGACTAAGACGTATCCTAAGACGTACTTAGGATGCATCATAGTCTAAGATAACATCGAAAACGTGCCTGCAGGTAGTTAACTGTTGAATATTATAATTCACCACGTGATTTCTAACCCCAGGTAACTTTGTAAATCTAAAATTCCGTCACGTGATGTGTAAGGTAGCACGCATTCTGATTGTCCATACCTATTTCAATCCATTCCCATCGATTGATGGTTTCTTTATTTCTTTAAGATATCTTTAAAAGAACTCTCATATTTATCTCAAAAGCGTCTTATTTTCATTAGAGGGCCCATAAGAGCGAAGCTCTCCCAGTAGATAACGTTTATATGTGAGAACAACAAGAATTTTAGAGAGGTTCAATTACAGTACCGCTATTCTAATTTTAGACCACTCATTACAATATTTGTTCCACCTTCCATGCATATTTATGAATTCTATGTTCAATGAAGGGCAGACAAGTCTAAATTCCAGATATTTGCAAATAGGGCAAGAAAACAACAAATTATTTAATTGCAACGCAATTTAAAACCATTATGACATTAAATTTCTGTTGGAAATTGACCAAACTCTATAACAAATGACTTAAAGTAAAATTAAGCGAGGAATAAACATAACAAAAGTGACTGAAAAAGAACCCAAAAATACTGCGTTAAGTGCAGCAATCCTTTACAATGATGAAAAATATATAACGCCAATGCGCCAGTAAAGATTACATATTATGGCGCAATGTAACACAATAGCCGATACCGTTACATAATTAATTAAAATTAATTAATGATCAGAAGATGTTTAATACTATTTACAATAGATTATTTGTACTTAAATACAGGTTTAAAACGAGGACACAAGAACTTGAATGTGTCCTTGGACATACATATAAGATGACCCTATTCTGCAATTATTACCTTAGGCATTTTATCAAAAGGCCAACCAAATTTCTCCTTACAGTAATGTGGGATGAACAATATTCTTCATTGTCTTATTTTTTGGTCTAAATTGTTGCTTTACCTAGACTTTCAGTCTCCACTGTAGTTGACTTCAAAGGGGATGACCAATGCATTCGCCTGAGGACATCGGCCTCTGATGTAATGTCCAGCGGAAAATCACCTTACCTTGACGAAATGTGGTCAGAGGGAGGAGAATGAGTTGTCTTAACAGTGGTCAAGGGGGATCAAACCTACGCATACGGGCGGAGCGTCCGGGGAAATGAAGCCTCGGGAGAAAGCGTGGGACTTAGCATTCTCCAATCAGCACTAACTTTACCTCAAGTACAACTTTGGCTCGGATCTTATAAAACCCAGCGCCCAACTCTTTTCCATCGTTCCCCGTTGCTCTCCATTCAAGAAAATTTCAAACTGTCTGCAGTGAAGATACTGAGGGAAACCACTTACGTTAAGAACTGTTACTAACTTTGCGGGAGACTTCAACTATAAAAACTGTTACTAACTTTGCGGAAGACTTCAACTATAAGAACTGTTAATACTGTGAAGGACTGTGAACGAACTGACTTCGATTGGCTCTAGTTTATTTTTTTTTATTTCTTTTTATTTCAATTGTAAAGGATTAAAAATCATTATTATAATTTAATTGAGTTAATCTTAAAACACAACGCGGAGATAATTTTATTTCATTTTTGTAAAGCTATACGATCTATTCTATTACCTTGTATTTGTAATAAACTTCAATTATACCTGCTGATAACTTTTGTGATTATTGAGTAATAATTGCAATTGTCTTACAGCATTGGCGTTTAATATTTTCGTCTAAGTTAAACAGAAGATTCCGGCTGACGCAACCCGGAAACAGAAGGGGAATTCTATACTGGGGCTTTTTCCGCCTGAGGAAAATCTTTACTGATTTTGTTTCAAAGGGCAAATAATTTGCTGGGGCGCTTTTCCCCCTCGGTTTGTTACTGACTGTTTACGAAAATACATCGAGTGCTAAAAGCCTATAGAAGGCTTGACTTCGCCTCGCCTTCCATTGATTTTAACTACCTGATATATTTCCGTACGCAGCCGGTAACAAACCTAACAGATAATAATATCCTTCTCATCAAACGGTTCCTGATGATATTCCGCAGTCGGACTAACACAACTGATGTTTTACATGGTTTTTTTTAATGTACACCTTAATATTTTTTCCCTCGAAGGATGTTCTCCTCAACCCCTATCAACATTTGTATATTGTATTGAGAAATACTGACCGGTCAATATTTTTCGGACAAGATTACATTTAAATTATTGACTATTCGTCTATAAAGAGCTATAGATTGAAAATATACTATTGAATATACTATTGAATATAACAACATTAACTAATAAGAAATTTCTAGGGAATAACTTCATAATAATAAAAAAGCATCCCATTGCTTTATTTGTTGAAAGAAACGTAAATAAACACTTGCAACTCAAAATAAAGTTGACGTCATAAACAGACTGTAAGCCAAGTACAATTCGAGGGCGCATCACTTTGCGCAGCTTTTAAGTTTCATGCAGTCGTAAGTGCGATTTTTTTCTACTGAATTGTATTTTTTTTTTCAAAATTAACTTTATCCGCAATTTTTATGTATTGAAAAATAGTGATATTAATATATTTATAGGATAAAATGCTAAAATGGTGCTTCCGACATCATTCTTTTCCGTTATTGTAAACTATGCATGAAGCCGAAGAATAAAGTATGACCCGCTCACATATTTTTTACTCATAATTGATCAAGGGTCATCAAAAGAAAGATATAATCAGTCAAAATTGTTTAATTTATTGAATATTTGTACACCAATATATAAACCGCAAAATGTAAACTTAAAAGGATTGGACATTGAAAAAAAAAATCAACTTTGATATGCATGTAATCACTGGACCGAACTATAGTCTGTCCCAAGATATCCTGAATTCAGATTTTGCTTAATTGCTTGATATTTATAAATACCTCAGGGTTCAAACGATGTTTATTCAAAAGAATGAAAAATTTCCAAGATTTCTCAGTCGAAACGCCCCTGTTAGCTTATCAGGTTTCCATACAATGCTAAAAAATGTGATGTCTACGGGGATTTTGTATTGCAGCAAGCCCGGATAATAACGTTGAAAAATTGCGCGATGTATTCCGAGTGTATTCCGAATGGAAAAAAAGATGTAAACATTCCCCATTATAAATCTCCGTAAGGAATCTGTTTTTGTTCCTGTGAATTTTTCCGAGTGAAAGTTGATAATGTGTCAATGAAATTATCTTGGAAATTATCCCTTTCAACTATTTTAATTGCACTTCTTTCACAGGTATGTGTATTTTTATTAAAAATCATCCAAATGTGCTGCATAAATATCTTGGGACAGACTATAGGACGTCAACACGTTTTAAATTTCACCATTTGCTTACCTTTTACGATATTTTTCATGAATTCAGTAGAAAAAGAAATCCTTAAGGCAGAAATGCAAAAACAAAAAACAAAACAAAAAATATGGAAAAATGTGCAAATTTGGAGCTTTGCCAACAAATTCCCATAAGGTTCAATAGTAAAAATTTGTAAAAATTGACGTCGCCGTATTAAATCTGGATGGTAAATGTATGTTTTACATTTTACAAGAAATTTCATAAAAATTATAAGGACAGAAATTATTAAAACATGGGCGAAATGCATTGCTTTGTTTGCAAATCAAAACAAAGTTTGTGAAGACGTGAGCTGGATCACCCAGTGGTTTAATTCTCACAGGAATATTGATTTTACAGAGACCGCTTGGTCACAGTGGTACATAGGAAATTGACTAAACCAAAAATTGAACTCGTGTACGCTGAGCTGAACAATGACGAAGATTTCTTTTCGATCTTTTCTTTAAATTGTTGTTTTGTTTTTCATATAACAAAACAGAAAATATTTCGTTCTTAGGAGGCTCACATAATTAATCATGCCTTCAAACCCTGTTAACATATGCAGCATAAACTCAACAGTTTGTCCCTCTATAATACAAATATTAAAAATAATTGTTTAAAAATGACTATATTTTCTCATATCAGGAATTAACATTTAGTTATTTAGTTATTTGGTAATCTAAATTTGATAAATATAAAAAGGCTCACCTTTTTGGTAAAAAGATATTAAAATCTTTCCATTTGAAAGTTGTTGTTGTTTTTTTTTTGTTTTTTTTTTTTTTTTGGCTTGAAAGGTATATATCCCGGTATTTTGTTGTAGGCATTCATTTCTGTTTATTTAACAGAGCGCAAATGAATTCAAGCGAGGAAACATGTGAAGCAGGTAGCTATCGAACTCATTCCTACGGAAGCGTATCAGAGCCTACATTTGTTGTGTTTCAAACTTATAAACTGTCCTTTTAATTGTATTATCAACTTATAAAGTATTGTGATTTTTTTTTTATGCAAATGTATTTAATTGTATCTCGTGATTTCTATAAGATTTAAATCACCTTACTTAATTCTTCCAGTTTAATTGGTATCTGCGTTATCGATTAAACAAAATATGGAGTTAAAAATGTTGATTTAAGAATATGATCTAATTATTTTGAAATAGAAATTAAGATAAAAAACAATAAAATAAATGATTTATAGTCATGTCGATATCAATCTACTCTAAATCTAGCTCTTGTCGGCACATGTAGACTGACTTTGACAGTTTGATACAAATGTAAAACAAAGGACCATAATTACTTTATCTTAATTGCAACTCATATTAGTATTTGATATCGTAGTTAGAGGTCTGCTGCATAATCTATATTTAAGCCGTTCGTTATGAAATTCTATTTTTGGTTTACATTTGTGATAATTTTTGATATGAGTTTTGAGACTAATGGTAGAGCATTTAAACTACGTGAACCCCTTTACTTACACGGATTATATTATCCGTCCAAAAAATTTTTTTTTTCATTTGCAAAAGTGTCGAAAAAAATTTATAAAATAATTATATTTGCTTTTTAATCATAATAGTAATATTATGCATAAATGATTGCATAAGCGTTGCATTTCTCATTATCATTATTTGATGCGAGTATTTTCACCACGTGATCATCGATTCATGATCATAATTTTGGGATAGGACTGCTCATGTCTACCGCCCCTTAACTACGATTACAAATGAAGATATTTGAACGCTTGACAATAAAAGATATATCTGATTTTTAGAGTTTAAATTCCTTTATTGTGGATTAAATTTCGTGGACCTAATATTCGTAGATTGCTATTTTTTTTTTGGGTACACCATTTCGTGGAAATACTTGTTTGATAAAACGATTAATACTTTTACTCATAATTCGTTGTGGATTTAAATTCATGGATGATAGGATTAACGAAATCCACGAAAATTGAGCCTACACGAATTCCAATGATTTACAATTACAGTATCTGCCAACGTCAGTCTACATGTGTTTTCTAGAGCTAGATTCAGAGTGAGGTGATGTACCATTAAAACTCCCGCCCCCGCGAAATTCATTCGATGTTCCCAAGAAATGAAAACATATTTATACCTATAATGTATACATTATATTGTTCTATGTCAACATTAATTTCTCAATATGACTAAAACTCATTCTTAAATTATTATTTTAACCCCATATTTTGTAAAGTCGATTAGCAGATAGCAAGAAAACTTGTAAGATTACAATAAGGTGATTTAAATTATGTAAACTTACCTCAAAACAATGCGAAATATTTGCATAAAAAACAACATAATAATTCATATGTTGATAAGACGATAAAAAGTATGACAATGCATAAGTTATAACACAACAAGTGTACGCCCCGATACGCTTCCGTACATTCCTTAGTAATATCTTTAACAGTTTTCAACATATTCATCTGAAATAGCATTTTTTTTTTAAGTCAGCGACTGGCTTTTGAATAAATCTTGTCCCGCACAACGTCTTCCTTTGAAATGTAAACGATGTAGAACATTTTAAACAAGCATAAATTCTGATTAATATCCTGATACTTATAGATTTTGCTGCTTTAGGTAAGCGTTTTAATATTCATCTTAGTTTCCGTTCTATCACATACTTTAAAGTTGTTTTATGAAACTATCATATCCAAGAGTTAGGAAAGTAAACAAATAATTTATCTTCAACAACGGTTGCTGACGGACACATAATTGTTATTTGTTATAATGCATTTTAAAAAACAATAGTGCTTGTTTGTTTTACTATTTCTGTAGAAAAAGCATCCCAAAAGAACTCAATGTATCAACAAGCTTCATTTCTGATTGTCAAGATTATCTTGAAACAAATAAAAATATGCTAGCCATGTTTGGAAAATTAGGAACTGGAAAAAGAACACTGCATCTCATTTAGCTATAAGACTTGCAAAGAAAGAACCAAAATCTAAAATAAGAATAGTTGGAGAAAGAGATCTCATCTCTAAAAACTTTGATATACTGCTTTCAACAATCATACACGACCCAGTGAAGACATGTTACACGGTCAGCTATACTGAAGAAATTATCGAAGGTTTATTAAGACTATGCAAAAAGGCAAAACAAACTTATTCTTATATTTTAGTTGTTTCCCATCATGATGATTTAGATTCACTTTATAAACAATTCGGTAAAATGACAAATGTATTCAAGTTGATGTTTGAAAGAGTATTGCATATATCTCATCTTAAACAATCATTAAATGAATTTGCGGCAAGTAACAACAGAAACATTCCAAATAAAGACATTGAAAAAATTATGAAAGGAACTTCAAGCGTTGGAGAATTCATCAAATTGAGATTATTTCTAAAAACCTCTGAATCCGATTGTGAAGATTTTCTGTCCAATCCAATCATGTTCACCGTTATATCATTAGAATCTTTGCAAATGTCATCCGACATTCAGAACCAATCAGCATTTAATCTTATGGTTTTTCTTATTCTTCACGGTGGAGAAATTTCAAAAAGTAAGTTGAAGGAAATCCAAGACCACATTATGTTTTACAATTTGAAGGTGATAGACAAAGATGAAACCATTAATGGATGTATTAAAAAGTTACTTAACTTCTTCATAGAAGAATCGGCGGACGGAGGATCTTACCATGTTGTGCATGACGTCATCACAAAGTGTACAATTCTGGCTGCTGCTGAAAATCATATGAAGTTACTTTTGACTGAAAGCGACCCAATATTATTATTTGATTGCATTCGACTGAAATCGATAGCTGAAAAAATACAATATCCAGGAGAGACAGTCTGTGATTACAGTAACTTAAAAATTGCAATTCCGTCTGAATGGTTACCCATGATAGCCAGACTGTCTTTTGAAAGAAAAGAAATAATAGAAATCTTAAAGAACATCAGATTATTTGAGGATAAAGATCTTCAGAGAGAGTGGAATAAAGAGCAAGAACTGCGTTTAAAAAACAAAGAAGAGGCAAAAACCAGAACAGATACCTAACTTTTTTATTATAGGTATTAGCGAAATCACAATTTGTAAATCGGATATTGTATTGTAACTATTGAAAAACTAGTATATATATGTAACTTGATTTAATTCAGGATGTTGTTTTTGAATTTGAAATGCAATTTTGAAAACAGACAGTAAAATAAATGTGTTTACTATTGCTGTTGTATTTCTTATTTTGCTGTTTTTTAATCTCAAGAAATAATTGTATCTATTTGCAAGTCAAAATGCATAAATTCAAATGCGCAAGAGTATATTTTGCAATTTTCGATTTTATATTTGTTGACTTTGACAAAAATTAGTGTTTGAATGATATTTGATTAAATGTTCTTTCCTTTGCTGTGAAGAATATAGCAATTTGGTTGTTCATGTTCTGATGAACGAACTGTAATTGATGATTACTAGTATTTTTTTCTATCATCTACAGTATCAGATTATTACACCAATGCATTGTCAATCTGTGATCCAAGCATTCACTATTATTGTTCATCCTTGCTCAGTACATATGGATACTACTCTAAAATGAGAATAAAAATATTTTTTATAGTATTTCTTTTAATACCTAAATGCTCGCCTTTTAGAAAATAAATATTACGGTCTTTCTTTTGTTTTTCTAATCTTCATTGTAGCCAAACTATTTAAAGGTATTATTCCTAGTGTTGTGGCATAGACCCACGCACCCCACCCCGATAGACTTTCCCACCGGAATAATGAACCTGGGTTAGATTTACACCAGGAAAAATGGATCTGGTATAGTATTTCCCATAGGAAGAATTAACCCAGGCCCAATTTTCCTACTAGGAAAAACTACACTATAGTATAGATTTTGCCCTTAATGAAAACTACACTTGTACAGAAATTGCCCCTAAATGACAAAACCCTTTTCCACTTCCCATTTTTTCTAAATATCCAAGCCTGATTCTGATATTAGAATTCTTTTCTTTCATATGCGCCCTGGACTTCTGGTCAGCCGAAGCTTCAAGACCGAAGCCACGCGTAGAACAATCAATTGAATCTAAGGTAAAGAAGGAGTGCATAAAGTTTTCATGCATTTCAGTAAATATATATAAAAAAGCATAATAAATCTTCCTAGGTCCTTTATGTATAATCAAAATTCTATTTTAGAAAATAAACAAATAGTTTTATTGGTCTAAATATTCTTGCTCGGGTTCAATATTTGGAGAAATTCGTGGAATGAGTAAGTAACTGAATGCATAAAGCCCTTGACGATTCAGTCAGTGGACGAGCTCATTAATCAATAGAAGGGGTTGAAATCACGCCTTTGCATTTGTCCAGCCACAGTAAAATTCACAACGAATTATGCTATTTTTGAAATATTGTGAATCTTATTTTAACAATCTTTCACCTAAATGCTAACGGAACTTCATGTGCGAGCTTTGCGTCTGAACGGGATATACACAGCTGTCTTACATATTAAATAGTTTCTTCAATTTTTCTCTCTCAAATGTTTGCAGTTTACTTGGGGTATGACTGTTGTTCATCTCAAAAATTATACATAGAAAATAACAAGAAATCTTAATTTACCTTCTCGTTTATTCACTCTTTTAGTAAATTAAACTGAATTGAAATTTTGCAACAATGCATTTTAAGCAAAATTAATATAGATTATACATTTGGGGTGACCAATACATCAAACAATATACAATCGTATAGATTGAAGAACCAAGTTAAATGTTAATGTTCATGTTATCCGGCTCTGTTGGAATATGTATGTAATTGTTTTACATGTTATAAAACATACGTTTATACTTTATTTCTGTACTTTATAACGTAAAGAACCAGTCAAATTTATAATTAAAATAATTCCTTTATCATTGTCTTATTGTTTATCATCAGAAACTCAGTATATATAAAACCCAATATTATACTTATAAAATATTGCTTGGGGGTTATGTTTTAACTTTTAAATTTACCTTGTGGTAGCAAATAGAAATAGTTCTTATCTCAATCATAAGAAAATTAAAACTCATAGCTTATATCGTAGTTTTGAAATCTGATTTTGAATTCCGTTTTTACTAAAGGCTGCAGACGTGTAGCTCTTCGAAAAAATTCAAGTTGAAACGCATTCGAAAGGCAGTTAATTTTTTCCAAGACACGTATGAAAATTTGCACTTAATAGGCGAGAGTGTATTGAAGAGACACTACAGTTTAATTTGACGCAAACCACTGAAATGACAATTCCCCATAACGTTTGTTAATTTTGTTGTTAAAAGCGTTAACTTTGCAAATATAAGAAATTTTAAAATCAAATAATTTTGAATTAATCGCTAAAATTAACGATTTTAGACCATCCTACAATAAACATTGCTATATCCATTTTCAGTTAAACATATTATCTCCTTGTTAAATGTTTCCCTTGGACTTGACACCTTCTCTCCTTCATTAGCACTAAGTGACAAGTGACTGATCTCGACACTCTACTTGGTGTTTTTTTTCTAACAAGTCCTTTAATTGACTTATCTCTGTAAATTTATTGGTTAAAGTCTTTATCATTCTCTATTACTTTATTTATAATGACAAATATAACAGCCAATCAGGAAAGGTCTACCCCAAAGTATGACGTGATTCATTCACTTCCGGCCTCCCTTTTCTAGGTTTATCGATATGAGAAGCAGTAGAATGAATTCGGAGCATGATTTTCAATAAAAGGAACGGTTGTATCGTTAATTCATGTGGATGATGCACAAGTTTACTCAAAAAAGTAGTAAGTGGCGAACGGATTTATTTTTACCTATCAATTTTGCGTAAATCGCGGCCAGAAAATCGCGGCAGATGACCCGGTCTAAAAAATTCAATAGGGCGACCGTGACGAACCTTGTCATTATATAGTACTGGAAATAATTTTATAGTAAAAAAGAAATATTTTTAACGTCAGGCGCCTGTGTTTGTAATCTATATACTAATGTTAACATTGTTCAGTAATTCAGCAGTTGGAGAACGACGCTCGCACCACCGACTTCCGAACCCGCGGAATATTGTATGAGTTTGCGGAGTTTTCATAAATCTTATATAACGAATACCAACTTGTGGTTTTTTTTCCGTGGATGACAGTATTTAAAAAACTTATAATTTAATTAATCTACCTCAATAAATATTGTTATTTCGATTTTCCCGCTAAGTTGTAGTTTTCTCATTTTCCCCCTTGGGGTCTTACTTTTACATAAATTATCGTTGTGCCAATTTTCTAGAATAGTAAAGGACTGTCCCGGCCGGGATTCAGTAAATATTTCAGACAAAATATCAGGCAGAAAGCCGAATCTTAACAAAGATTGAAACAACCAATTCAAACTCTTTATTTTTTGAAACATATTTGAAGAAAATGTGGACATTTACTCATCGAAATTTCAAGACACCCTCTTTCAGTACTCTCAGTACTTTGATTTTTGTATTTTTGTTTGGGTTTATTTATTTATTTTATTTTATTTTTACTATTTTGTTCAAGATCTTGCAAATCAAAGAATGAATCCTCTAACTGTCAACAATCGGCCCCCACAATTTTCTAGGGCATCAAATTTAAGATTTTATACATATTATTGCCTCATCCTTTCCTTCAAACATTGAGGTTTTTATTAAATTTCAATTTTACTTTCCACTTCCTTACAATTAAATTAGGCGTTGTCTCAATTAATATACGAGGGGTGTGTTGTTTAGATCGATTTCTCATAGATTTTAGGCCACATACTCATTTGAAGCATGTTTTCTATATGAGCGCATTAATGTTTCAAGTTGTTGTCAATATGGTAAATGAAAACAGTTATATTAATCATTCCCATCCATGAAAGAAATTGAAACCGTCGTGCGTTGATATGGGTTTTTTTTTAATTTAAAAAATTCAAAATCTTGTGTGTTTGTCTCTATGGTAATGGTAGGTTGTTTACGAATTTCAACCCGTCTTGACCTCATGAATAACAAAGCCCTGAACACCTGACTCAAATCTATTCACATTCATGCTTTGAGCACACCTATGCGACACCGTGATCAAAAATAATAAAAAGTATCAAAAAATTGCCAAATCTAAATTTTTATTATATTTTGTCGGTCTCAAGTCCGAAAAACTTGAGAGGGTTTTTAGAATGCTTTCTTTGGTATCACTTTAAAAAACTTACATGTAGTAAACACTTCAAACACACTATTCGCACGCTTGATTGACGTTCCGCCTCCTTATTCAAATGATACAATGACCTATACATAGCCGTAACAGCGAAGTTGGGATTTTGCACTGAAGTATACAATTTTAATTAATTGATTCATACAGACAATGCTTGGAGCTGTTAGCTAAGATATTACAAGATTTTTGTTTGAATGTGTAAAGAGGAATAGCGCACTTAATATACGATTTCGCCTATAATATAGCACTTTTGCAAACATCAGACATTTTCAATATTATACAATATTTAGTTTAAATATATTCAAAGAAACGCAAATCACACAATTACCATGCTCTAAGAATCTTAATTATCTTATACGACATCATTAAAATATTAAGGTTTTGATAGGGATATATAGGAAAGTAGTTAGTATACGATAAAAAATTGGATATTTGACTATTTGAACCACTTTAAACCAAAGAAAACCGATTAAAATTATGTTCTACAGGTATTGTAGTACACGTTTACATTGAATTAATTTTTGTTTAACGTGGTCTCCGTACTGAAAATTAGAGAAATATTTCAATTAGTGACCTTTCTAATACAATCCTGTATATAGCCATATATATTTAAAAGACATCCAATGAAAGTGTTAGATGCGTGGCCTAGTGGTAACGCGGAAGTCTTTTTGATTTTTGTGGTCGCTGGATCGATTCCACCAGGTAGTAACTATTTTTTCACTTAATTGATAAGAATGATAAGAATTGTTTAAATTACATGTATCTAATCGGCTGGATTTTTTTTCTAATTATCTTGTTTAATTCAACTTGAGTATGAGCACACCCAATATAAACAGTTCTCTTTATTAACACTATAC
>WFKH01011801.1:56819509-56837684 GCA_016163765.1 Magallana hongkongensis | reverse complement strand
GTAATGCGACCTGTAGACCTGTGTTGTGTACGTAACTTCGGACAAAGATCATTTTCTTGTAACATGCATGTATTTTCATGACTTTATTCTTTTAAACCCCCTGTACTGTTTTATTAGGTAAAAATATGTAAAGCACATATTTCAGCTTTAAGGTGGTACAGGACACCTGCATATTGTAATGAACTCCTTTTTGCAGAAATAAACAATAAACTTTAAATATAATATTTCCCCCCAAAATAATGTTACCTAACAGTGAAGTGCAATGGGTTAGAGCGTTAACTACATGTCTGTAGAGAGTTCAAATGCTGCTGGGGCTTTTCTATTTTTTACTTCAGATTCCATAATTTTTAAAATTTATCTTTTTTTGCTAAATACCTGTATTGTAAAAATTTAAAATTATAAAACGTCACTGTGAAAGAATTTTGATTATAATGCACTTTACTACATGTACAGGATTTCGTGTTATCAAAATATTCTGATGTTTATTTATCCATGAGGAATGTGTGGGGGGGGGGGGGCATAATTTTAATTTTGTTTGTAAAAATTATATAGACCATACTTTCTATGAAATGAAATGAAAAGATTATTGATTAACTGAAAATTCACATGTAAACAGTTCAACCACAAATTGTACATAAAGGGCAGCTCATGTGTATTATCATCGTCGGAACCCACAGGTTTTCTATCCGTTACACTGCAGTGTAACGGATAGAAACCCCGTGGGTTCCGTTGATGGTGTATTATGTGCACGTGGCCTTCGTTTTTACTAAAACTGGTACAAAACAGTGTTATTTAGGGGCAAACACTTGGTGCGGGTATTACTGTCTAATGACAGCATCTAGTTTGAATTGGGGATATCACCTATTCAAATAGGTGATATCAACTTTTGCATTTATTAGTACATTAAATAATGAATGATCACTCCTTTTAAACACTAGCTTAAAAACAAATACGGCGGCCGCCGAGGCAATGGATGCCATTTTAAATACTGAATTCAATGAACAATTCAGTCATGTCTGCGGTTCTTTGATAGTAACGATGTTGATTGCCAGACAATGTTACAAAGTTTGCAACATAGATTGCGATAGCTGAATTAGATTAAAGACTCTCTTGACACGGTTTTAAAGTGTTATTCTGTGTCTCAAAGTGGTGACAATTAGTCTTATCTTTAACCCATCAATTTTTGTTTTATGATACTGTTAAATTTACAGAGTGTGATCCAAATTTTTGGATCACCATACTGTGGTTTTCCGAATCCATATCACCCCTCTCTAAAAGTGATGACGTAGTGCGCAGTATTTAAATAACGTGTGTTTGCGTGTTTTAAAAAAGTCCGTTTCTAAATACGAAAATGTTGTACAATTGGTTTGAAGAAAGCTTCACTATCACTTTTTAATGAATGGGTATACATAATGAATATATCATCAGTAGAGTAATTTTATCTAAAGAACGGGAACACGTCTCGTTGGAAGGAGTGGCTCATTCATTGATCCATCAAAAAAACATTTTGATGTGTCGAGCCGCTATAAGCTATAAAATTGGAATATTTTCATTTATATTTCTACTAAGCTTCCTTCTTAAGGAGATTGTCTTAAAAAAGCTACGACCATCCAGCCCTTTTAACACAAATCTATGTTCCAATATATCTAATTAGAGCAAAGGGGTCAATGGTCATGTACATATATATATATATATACAAAAATAAATTACATGATTTCTTTATTTTATATTTAAAAGGAACAGCATTTTTTAAAATTATAAATTACACCTTCTAAATATAAATTGGGAGGATCTTGAATATTATATTTGATATAATCTACTGTGTTAGGCACAAAGTACAAAGTAAAGCATTAAGTATTTTTGATCCTGTTTCAACAAGTAATTACTAGCATAATCACATTTGTAGTCAAGATATAATTTAGTAATTTTTGTAGCTGGTAAACAATGAAACCATTTTCTAAATTTAAAAACTTGTATTTGTGAAACTTCTCATCAACTTCTTTAGGTAATTTAGATTGTGTTTTAACTAAAATGTAACATTATGATCGTGGTTGAATAATGATTATATTATTCCCTTTGTAGGTCGCTGTCCTGTTTACAACACTGTGGCAAAGAAGATGAATTCTCAAGTGTGCTCCGGGAACCTCTGTCCAAAGGAAGTGTACCAATCTCATGCTGTTTACAAATGTATATTTAAATAATGTTTACAAATGTGTATCTAAATAATGATTACAAGATAGTAATTCTGCAAATGAATGTAGAATATATACAGAAATATTTTTAGTATTTATATCCTAGTTGTGGTCAGTGTAGATAATCAAAATTAGCACTGAAGCTTAAAGGTTTCAAAGATTAATCCTTTTTGCACAAATTTGCGTTTACATGGGAGAATATTAAAGTTTAGTACCCAAATAAATTGCTTTCAAATAATAAGGTTAGGATTTCGTTTCCATTTTATTTTTGTTTTCTACAGACAATAATTGCAAAATCTAATATTCGATTTAACTTTATGGTTTTAACCTTGTAGACACTGACTGTCTGCTCTCCGCTTTTAGGTAGGTTAAATTTTAAAAATAATATCAAAATGATTAATTTCAATCATTATGCAATATAATGTTCTTAATAACTATATCTTTAATTTAATACTTTTATTTCCAGTAGTTCAAGTAGGACTACATCTTCGAGTGCCCTTGCAAACACACCTCTAACAAACACTTCGAACACTTTCACCATCGCTGACTCATTTTCAAGCGTCCATGCCAACACAATCCAAACACAGTTTAACACTTCTGAAACTTCCATCATCAATGGCTATGTAACACCAGTGGTAGTTGTCATTCTACTGGCATTTCTTGGAAATATCTTATGGAGAAAAAAGAGAACATTTGGTATGACATCCTAATAAAGTGTTAGCAATTTGTTTTTCTTTGATTCAAATTTATGAACCTTTAACGGCGAAAAATTTAATACAATTTATCATATCCCATAAACAATATTAAAACATCTTTATTTATTGTACTCTATTTTTTGTAAGAATGAAAACTACCATTTTTTCGATGAAGTAAAATTTCAAAGGGATTTCTCTTGTACATTGTGATCATTGTCGCCATAATACTTAAACATATGTATCCTATATTGGCAGAGCGCAAATAACTTCAGCCAAGGGAACATGTAAATAAAATGGTTAAGATGACAAAGGCACTCACAACAATTTAATACAATAATTTTTATTTAAATTAACTTTTTGTAAATGAACATCACAAGGCGCTTGGTTAAAATCGCACTTAAACCATTGTGATAATAATATAGAATACATTAAACTTTTTGATTTACTTCAGAAAATAACAAGACATTGGCTGATGTTAAAAAGTATCCCCTCGCAGTGTTTATGTATATGCATATTGTATGAATCGTTTAATCAGATCATATCTTTTATCTTGATTAATTAATGTCATTATGCTTATAGCACAACTGATAAAAAGTGAACCAAAGTTTGCTGCTTTAGGTATGTCTTTTGAACATATATCATGTACGTTTCATTACATGTAGTCCTACGTTAGTCAATCAATTCCTAATTGTATGCCCCATTTTAAGATAAAAGAACGAAATAAATTGAAATACTGTTCAACAACAATTAATGACGAACGTCTACATAATGTTATATAATTGTTTTTGTGTAAATCTGTAGAGAAAAGCACCCCAAAGGAGCTTGATGCGGATACCGGATTTATTTCTAAGTGTCAGGATTATCTTCAATTATGTGATAATACGATAGCGATGTTTGGAAAACTGGGAAGCGGAAAAAGAACACTTGCAGCTCAAGTAGCCATCAGACTCGCAAAGAAAAATACGAAATTGAAAATCAAAATAGTCAGAGAGGGGGGTCTCCAACCAGAAGATTTGGGGTCAAGGCAATCAACAATTTTGGTCATACACGACCCAGTGAAGACATGGTTCACATCTAAACATACTACTGAAGTCATGAATTGTTTATTAAATATTTGTACGAATGCCAAAAAATATAATTCCTATATTATAGCTATTTTCCATTGCAATGATTGGGAATCATTTAAACGGCTATTCGGCAACAACGATACATTAATAGAAACAATTTGTCCAAGGAGAATATATGTTTCCAATGAAAAACAAAAATTGGCTGAAATAGCAAAGAACAATGAAATAGACTATTCAAACATAATAATTCAACTAGGCGGGGCAAACATTGGAGGCCCTCTAATGATGACTTTGTACCTGAAAAACCCTGAATTTCAACATTACAAGTTTTTATCTCATCCAACGATGTTTATTTTTAAAAAATTGAAAACTCTGGAAAGGTCACATCAAATTCACGACCAATTAGCATTTAAAGTTATGATTTTTGCTGTTCTACACGATGGAGAAATCGCTAAAAGTGAGTTAGATGACATCTCACACCACGCATTGTTTGTCGATATGAAGAAAAATATGGATATTAAGAGATCCATTAATAGATGCATTGAACAGTTGCTTGACCTATTCATAGAAGAAACGTTGGACGGACAATCTTACCGTATTCTGCATGACGTCATCACAAGGTGTACATTTCTCGCTGCAATGGAAAACCATAAGACCTTACTATTTAGAGAATGCGATCCAATATTAATATTTGATTGCATTCGACTGAAATCGAGAAGTGAAAATATAAAATACCCAGGACAGACAGTCTACGATTACAGGAACCTACAAATTGGGCTTCCTCCTGAAATATACGAAGAGGTAACCAGACTGTTTTGTCAACGATCAGAAATGCGAAGTTTTATATGGAACAGCAGATTATATGACAATCAAAAATTTCAGGAAGTGTAGAATAAGGCTGAACTATAATATTTTACAAATACAGATAAAAGACATGAGAAAATGTGGAGGTTAACTGATATGACTTAAAATGATTAAAAGGGAATCATAAAAATATGTGGCTATGATATTGAAAATCATTGGTTACTTATGCAGTTAATTGTGATTGTGTAGCACACGAGTATATTCTTAAGACTTAAGACCGTATTATTCTATTAAATGTTTATTTTGCCGATTTGTTTAAAGCTAAACATATACTTTTTTATTATGCTTGTTATATGCTATGTGAATTTTGTAGTTCCTTTTTCCTGAAATTAACGACAATTAGCATTTAAACTATGGTTTTTGTCGTTCTTCACAATGAAGAAATCGCTAAAAGGGAGTTGGATAACATCACATCACTCATTGTTTTCCGATTTGAAGGAGAGAATGAATATAGGGGGGTCAATTGATGAATGTATTGAACAGTTGCTTGACCTATTCATAAAAGAAACGTTGGACGGACAATCTTACCGTATTCTGCATGACGTCATGACAAGATGTACATTTCTCGCTGCTACTGAAAATCATAGGGCCTTACTAATTACAGAATGCATCTCAATATTAACGTTTGATTGCATTCGAGTATAATCGGCTAATCAAAAATTAAAATCAAGACAATTAGCTTATGAGTGTTGGAATTCCATCGGAAATATATCCTGAAATAGCCAGACTGATTTTTCAACGAAAAGAAATAAGAGGTGTCTTAGAAAACGGCATATTATATAATGATGAAAAATTTCAGAATGAGTGGAATAAGGCTGAACTATATTTCACAAAAGGAAATAGATGTGGAAAATGAGACAGTTAACTGACCATTTTAATACGATTTTAAGAATCTATAATTGTACCACATATTCTCAAACAAGTACATATATAAGAACTATCAGATACTCTATGACGCCTACTGACTTCGCATTTTGCGTGCCTTGTTAATATTGTTCATATTTATATTTTGTACATTGTATAATTCTGATGGGCCTAATTGAAAGTTGAAATAAATAACAATACGTACTCAAGACAGTGATTATGTAGGACTCGAGTACATTCTTAGACTAAGCCGTAACTTTGAAATATTTCTTTTGCTGAGTTAATTAAAGCTATTAGCAAAGGCTTTTTCTATATATTTGTTATATGTGGTTTTCCATTGTACTCCTTTTTCTTCCATTATAAAACAGCAGATGGGTCACAAGTATGGTATTTTCACAAATGTTAATTCACTTCATGAACTTAAGGTATTTTTCTATAAAAGGACGATGTGGTAATAAGCCATTTTAAACAAGTACAGGTGTGTATGAAGTCATTTATATTTTATTCTCAGTGTAGGACCAAACTCCCCCTCGAGGCCTCATCTTTGGTTGGTGAGCAAACAAACTATGGCAGAAGTTTGAGTGTAGGGACAAGAAAGGATTCTTAGTGAACGGCCTCCGTATCTTAAATGTATTTTAACTGTATTTTCTTCCTTGTCCTTTATGGATATTTTTTTCTTACCCTACATGAGTTAAGAAAGAGGTATTTCAACATATGGCCATTTTCTAAATAAACATATATCAATGAGCTAGCAAGGTACCAAACTCTGACAATTGAAAACTAAAACCGAGCAAATAAATGGCCATTTATTAGCTTCTCTGCTCATAAGACACTGCTAACTGCTTATTACCATGTTCAACAAAGCAACAAAACTTGCACACCATACTAAAATGTTGTATTGAAAAAAATCAGAGTTCATTTATCTTTTTGTACAATATCACAATAAATCGTCAAAATTGTATGAGTTTAAATGTTACATTGGTGGGCATTTGTTTTCTGTTACACACTGATCACAAGTCTATGGTATTTATATATATAGTCACTTTATGATTATGGCACACAACAGAAGTCTGTTTCTCAGCTCATCACAGCAAGAAAGACATCTTCTGTCTAGAGAGAGGCCAGTTCCATCATGTAGGCTCCCAACACCTTGGTCTGTTAAATAACATTACTTCAATTACATCTTAAAGTCTGCATTAAATCGCAAATATCTGTATACTAGCTTTATTTATTTCCAAAAAATGATTCAATGCAGGATTAAAACATGGGAAATGTATAAAATTAATAAAATTATAAATTTAGTTATTAATCAAAATCTTCCCAGATAAAATAAAACATTTACATGACACAGGAAGATTTTTAATGCAATTTCACTTAACATAAGCATCCCTGAATGCTGATAAATGGTAACTAAATACATTTCATTCTATGTGCAGGTACAAATAATGTCTTTCTATAATAGTTACTGTAGATTCCTAATTAAATGCGAGGAATTAATATCCGCGTAAAGTTGCAAGAAGCACATTTCGCTAATTATAAAATCTCGCTATTATTTTTTGGACAGATGTAAACTAAATGAATCTATGATAAAAATTTGACATTTGCAATTTCATATTCTCGCGATTTGACACAAAACAATTTAATTGCATAATTCAGTACTTGCATAACATAAGGAATCTACAGTACACAGCTAAATGATGTATATCAAGCAGAATCAAAACAACGAAACATCTGTGTCTGAGTAAAACACAGCAGTGATACTGGAGTCGGAGTAATTCTAAAATGTTTTAAAAACTGGATGACAGCCTGTATTAAAAACTAATCTAACTCATCTAAGTTCATATACATAATAATTGTGAAATCGCACATGTGTATTATACATCTTTCTACCACTGATAAATTTTGTTTTTTAAACATACTGACCCCATTGATGTAGTTGGACCTGTCAATCTTCTCGTTCTGGGAGTGAGCTCCATCATCACACGCTCCGATCGGAAGTAACATCACGTTCTTACCAGTCGCCTCCTGAAAGGTCAAGGTCACCGGAATACTTCCTCCCTCTCTGGTTAAATCTGGTTCCACTCCAAATACTGAAAATACGTCAAATTAGGAATTACTGAAATTATGTACATAATCAGCTTG
Organism: Magallana hongkongensis; assembly: GCA_016163765.1. Lineage (NCBI taxonomy): Eukaryota > Metazoa > Mollusca > Bivalvia > Ostreida > Ostreidae > Magallana > Magallana hongkongensis. The sequence continues at coordinate 56,829,860 of WFKH01011801.1, read as the reverse complement.
TCATAAACATTGTAGGGTTAAATAAATGCTAAAATTTGATATGAATGAAAGGATATTTGTAATTATTATGCTTTTAGCTGCCAAAGATATACAGAATATTTGAAACATAAATTTTCCTCTGTCTGTATTGTTTTCTTCAGAAACATGAAATACTGATATTTGAGACATGAAAAAATGCAAACATCTTCCTTTAACTCCGAACTCAGCATAAATTGTTTAAAAACATTTAGGCATCAAAATGATATGTGCATATTTTGCAATATAGGACGTGCCTCTAGAGAAATGTTACCTGTTTTCATTGCTTTTCTGCCGGCTATGTAGTTTGGATCATTGAAGTCACTGACCCAAGGCTTTCCTCCATGACCCATTGAGACTCTGAGATAAAAGGTAGATTTTTGTTAATGGAATGGTAAGATTAACTACCGCATACTATATGAGGTTAAATATTACAGAAATCACTCTTACGTAAAAGAAAAACAGAAACTTTAACTTGACTAAAATCCCACTTAATGTAACTTTTCTGATCCACACTAAATAAAACTATCCTACAAATAACCTTTTGTTTTATGTACCACTGTATGCACTTTAAAACAAATACTCTTGAAAAAGTGTTCCCTGACATGTACATGTATACGATAATTCTAAGTAACTAACATTTATAATTTGTCAAAAATCTCTTCACACTAAATAGGTAGATTTAAATATCAGCATCATAACTATAGATATTATTTGTAGTGATACACTGGATGCAACATTTATCTCCTCACTTAATTTTGTTGGGACTTTTCCTTTCTTTGAACTTCTGCTGTATGTGTGTTTTGACATGTTTCTCTATCTCGTCAGGATGCTGATCTGGAACAAGCCGGATGGAGAACTTTCCGATCACCTTTCTAGGGATGACTGTCTTAGCTCCAGATTCACTGAAAGCTCCCTCAATTCCTGGAATGATAGAAAGGGATTTCTGTGAGTAATTACATATTTGCTGAGTGTGTTTAACTATAGGTTCCTGATTAAATGTGAGGAGTTACATTTGTTCTATAATTAACATTTTGCAGATAACACAGTTCAACATCCACAGATATGTAAATAAGAAACTCATTGACAAGAAAAAGATGCACAGCCACATATTCTGTAGAAACAACATACTGACATTACAAAGATCAAATTCAAAAAGAGATGGTATGGGGACTAATTATAGCAATAAGTTTGTTCATGACACCCTTCAAAGATCTCTTACTAATTGTTTACCATACTGGACTTTCAAATAAATATTAGTGTCCTTTTCACTAAAATACAATTAGACCATTTTATTAAATTGAGGACAACGATGGTCATGGTGAGGTGTAAGCTGGTGACTGACCGTGAATGGACTTTCAAATAAATATTACAAGTAGTGTGCTTTAACTGCTTTTTACTAAAAATTAGACCATTATAAGGACAACAATGGTCATGATGAGCTGGTGACTGACCATGAATGGAGAGAGAGGGGTACCTCCAGCGATGCATCAAAATGTCCTCCTTCTTATTGTGGATTAATGCTGTCACTCCAACATCTGTTTTATACTCCTCCTGCAAAATTAACATGATATGTTGAGTTTCTTTTTTTTTTTAAGCAATGAAATGCCTACATCTGTAGAGTCAGAAACTGTCAAACATAAAGTTACAAAGGACCAATGTTTTGCTGCTTTGTTGACAATCATACTCTTCTCTTGGTTTTTTTTTTCAATTTGAGGTAAGAATAGGAATATGAGAATATAGAATATGCAGAATAGGAAATATGATGGATTCTTTTGAATGCATGTTAATGTGTATAGACCATCAATATCTAATGCCAAAATGTATTTATCTATCCACTAAATAAATTTCCTTCCAGCCACACAACTCACTTACTGGATCAAAGTCAATGGGTTCATACAGCTTTTTTTCCTCCTCTGTCAGTTCGGCCACAGAGTCATAAATCCCAGGGATCAGGATACGACCTTTGTTGTCAACCAGAGTGTCCAGGAGTGCAATAAGGTCAGCCATTCCTTCATGTCTGGAAACATGCATACATATTAAAATGCAGATTTATATCAATTTTTTCATTGAGTTTCTCGAAACGAGTTGTTTCTATGTTGAGCAGCAGTGCTGAGCAGTGAATACATTCAGAATCCCTTTCTAAATTAAACTGCTGTTTATTATGTTTGCCAAGAAAAAGAGTTTTCTTATAATATTGAGTGTATGATATTACAAATTATATGTATTAGATAAACATTTAAGTACAGGTATAATAACTTTTGCAGGTATAGATTTATGTTGACATGAATGTAGAATCCTGATTCCACTTACACAGTGCCCCCAAACACACCGGAGTGAAGGTCCTTGGTGGAGCACTCAATCTCCAGGAAGAAATAGCAGATTCCTCTGAAATCAAGAACTTGGTTATATAGAATATCACACTGTTGTTTTGATCTCGGCCCTGGTATCAGCCCGAGCGGTTGGTATCGGCCCAAGCCCGAAGGGCGCGGGCCGATACCATCCGAGGGCTGATACCAGGGCCGAGATCAAAACAACAGTGTGATGTTGTTTATATCATATATCTAAAATCAAAGACTTTTATTCAAATTCAAATTCCAAATAAGAAATTATTATTTATCAAGATCATGAAGAAGCTATAGATTTTTTTCTGATTTACAGAACTCGTTCGTTTTTATTCCTTTTTATATGTGTTAAGAACTGTCAGAGTTGTCGGACTTTGTTGACAAACCATCGTCGTTTGAAATACAGTAGAAGGGAGTCTGTCGTCTGAGATGAAGCACTATCTTCTAGAACTCAAAACTATCGAGAGAGAAACTTCCATCCTACGCAACTTCGTAATGAGTCAAATTCTTTCACTGGGATTTCGTAAGTTTCCTGTCAGATTCCATTCATAAAAATCCATACTGTTATTGACTCTACCGTTTGAGAGCGTTTATAAGCGCGTCCATTACTTTAACCACTTAATTTTTACAATCTAAACTCTGGTTTTCTAAGATTAAGTTTCGTTCTATCCTTCTCTATATCCTCCCTAATTTAAATGTTGATTGATATTAAATAAAGCGTGCTATTGTTCTAAATACACAACCGTCGTGTAGGTTACCTCCCCTTACTTAGATACACATCACGCTTTGGTGCAATTTTTGAATTTTTATTTTTCAGCAATAAATAAAAATATTTAGACGTGTAAGGTGATGCTTTGTATTATTTATTTGATATTCTATCGTTATTTCACAAACTAGTCTTAAATTAAAGCAGATATATTTGGGAATTAGCGATTTTAAATTTGAGGGCAATACACCCCCTTGACGACGGGCTGAGACAGAGAAATCTCAGCCCCGAGGGCGATACAGCCCTAGCTTTTAGTAGCTGTCTCACCTAGTCCAAAACACGTGTATCAGGGCTGATACACTACTAGGTATATGATATAAATATATACACACCGTTCTTAACTAGTTATACTACCTATGTACTACATACTGGTAGTGCTAGATCTCACTAGCTGATAAAAGTCATGATGAATATTTACTGTGTTGGGAGTAAATTTACATGTAATTTAGGAGGCAAATAAAGATATTATGCATGTTTGTACAGAGAGACAGTGCAAGTACATTGTTTGCAACTACTGTATAGGTAATGTGAGGTACTACCTGAGACCATATGTCAAACATGGTTTTTTCTTGCCGAGCCAGTAGTTGTCTGAGATGCACACAAAGTCTACATCCTACAATAACAGCAAAGCCTGAATGAATTACCATTCCACAAGCTGTCAAAATTACACCTCTTCTTCAGATTTTTTATGTTTTCCTACCTTTAGGAAGGTGTCCTTTTTGGCAAAGACAAGATCATCCAGACCATCTGATCCAGACTCTTCCATTCCCTCAAACAAAAACTGGAAAAACAAACAATTCAGCAAATATTAATACATGTATATCTGTATCACTAGCGCATTGGATTGCTAAGTAATGTTTTACCTTGAGATTGATGGGAATCTCCATTCCAATTTCCTGCATGGCCTCAATACAGTTCAACCAAGCTAACACTGGTCCCTGTAATAATTCATAAAATTTCAGTCCCAGTTCTGTACATCATCATACTTGTACATGTACTGTATATACTCGCCTATAAGTATTGTTCGCCTATAAGTCGGTTGCCCTTCAGATACATTCTGAAGATTTTGCCGTTGACCCTCTTATAAGTCGGGTAACTTTTTCTGGATAGTCAGTCTACAGATTCTCAGTCTAAAGATTCTCAGTCTACAGATTCTCAATCAAATCAGAGACATAAATAACAGAGATTGGCAACTCCGCCATTAGCGCGTTTTGTTGTTGAAAAATGGTACGGGACCAACCTTACTTTGAGAACTACATTTTAGTAAACAGAGATAATGATCTTAAACCAAAAGTATATGGTTTTAATGAAAAGTGTGCATAGGTTTTAGACATTTTTGAAACAAAAAATTGAAAAATAAGATTAATATATAGAAAATATATTGGCCAGCTATAAAACATCGGCGAAATCTCGGACGACGGGTAGCCAACTGCCTCCTAAAACTCCTCTTTTAATATTGTTTATATGATATAAACTCATGAAAATATAATATTTTGAATGTTTTGGTAATAGGTTTTAGCTGTTTATATTTCGATATAATTGTTTATTAGAAAGATATACTGATTTAAACTAGGAACACTTTACGATAGGGACTGCGAGATTTCGTGAGATTTCGATCAGTTGCCAATCTCTCTTATTTATGTCTCTGATCAAATGAGCACGTATTATCAAGCATAACTATATTCTAGATATAAAAATATTGTGCTTGACCCCTCTGTTATCATTTCTAGATGCAATGCATTTTAAAAGTGTTGTCTTCAGTTAAGACATTTATCTTGTGAACAACTTTCGATGGTGTCAGGAGAAAACGTACCCAGGAGAAAACGTACCCAATTTCTAGGGTACGTTTTCTCCAGGAGAAAACGTACCCGGGTACGTTTTCTCCAAGAGAAAACGTACCCATTGAAAATCATAGATATACTACTTGATAGTTTTTAATACTTTTAAATACTATTTTACATAATAAATATACAGAAATGTATGAATTTTATAGATATATGAATTCAATACTTTATATTTTTAAAGGGTTTGGACATATTAAATATTTTTCAAATGCTACTTTAATGCATATTTCAATGCATAAATAAATAAAGATTTATTCATTTTATAAATAATACCTTTATAATAATTGTAGCAACTTTTATTTTAGTACGAATTAATGACCTGTCATAAAGTGTAATCAATCTACTTCTTCTAAGTTTTCCATTTACCATTAGCCTTACCTTTATGAGTATCTCTATGCGAGATCCCCCTATCGACTTCTTGAGATACTCATCATTTAATAAGTTCTCCAAATTAGATTGCAATAAAAACTAATTATTTACTGTTTTCGTTTATGGTGAATTAATTGCCGACTAATTAAACTGCTCAGGCGACGTTCGTGTATGTGTATGTAACAAATTATTGTCTAATTAAACAAAATTATTGTCTTCAAAATTTATGTACGTGACTGTATTTAAAAACAACAGCAACAAATGATACAAACGTTTATTGTATATTTTATTTTGTGTCATCTAAGAATATTTATGAAAACTATTATTTATAATTTTCATAGGGTACGTTTTCTCTTGGAGAAAACGTACTCGGGTACGTTTTCTCCTGGAGAAAACGTACCCTAGAAATTGGGTACGTGTTCTCCTGGGTACGTTTTCTCCAGCATTCCTTTCGATTTTGGACGCCAATTTTTTTTAATTTTATAATACACTAATGAAAACTTGCTATAAGCTCTAGACTATTTAAAATACTACAGAAAATAATATGATAGTGATTTGATCCCCTGTTGACAGATTAAGATAGTAATTAGCCCCTTTTAAAACTGGTGTGTAACACACCAGTTTTAAAACACAGTGTTAGCTTGTGTTGTTTTAGGTGACATTCCATCTACAGCCACCAATATAGCTATTATCACCTCAGGTGTAATTAAATGGGTGTAAATAATTATGAATAGGAACAATAATAAAACAGTCTCTATTTTTTTTTTAACCAGACCATCATTTATTCATGTGTTTTATTTAAATTATTAAACAGAAATGGCTGTTCTTTGATCCCGCTAGATCGCTTTTAGGCGCCATGTTTTTTCATAGTTTTCTGTAAACAGAGTTATCTTTTTTGAGATTAGTAACTTTCGATTTTGGACGCCATTATTTTTTTTAAACATTCATTTCAACTGGATAATAGCTCAAAAACTATTTCAAATGCTACTGAAAAAAAAATAACAGTGATTTTATCCCCTACTGACTGATTAGGGTTGGTAATTACCCTCAAACTCAGTGCAGGCTTGTGTTGTCTTAAGTACATTTTTACCTACAGCTATTATCACCTCAGGCGTAAATAATTGACTGCTTAAATAAAAACATATTATCAAATAAACCTTGTTTATAATTTTATGAAATACAATTGCAACTTTCAATTCATTTATTAATGAGTTTATCTTTTTAGTAATTAAAAAATAAGCCTGTCATGTATAGAAATAGCAAGTCAACAGTTGGAAGCAAAATGGCACCCAAAAACGAAGTTTTACCCAGTGGAAAAACTTTCTATTTATATGTCATGCCTATAAGTCGGGCCCCCTAGTTTTTATTCAATTTTCTACTCCCAAAATACCGACTTATAAGCGAGTATATAAGGTATGCATTATCTATGAATTAATACAGAAAGAGCAATTAAGACTTGTTTAACACAATCAATACATGCACTGTCAGAGCTGCACTTTTGCTTGTTGTTCCTCAAGTATTTTTATTCTTTTATTTTACTTTCCGCTTGCAGAATGTAATCCTTTATGTTATTGGGAAGTAGATATAACTCGTTTATCCAGTGCAATAGAGAATTAATCTAAAGAGGTTAGATAAAATGCAGTTACAAAGAAATGTACAATCATGTAACAGACACATTCTATACCTGTCTTTTGTGCATTTAACAACAAAAGCATTTAAGATTAAGTTTTATTAAAAAGGTTTCTGTGCTATCTTTATAAGAGTCTTCAATACAATATTAAAAGTTTAACTTAATACATTCAATAATAACCCACGGTTTTACTTTCTTTCTCTGAACATTACCTTGTCGTCCGTACTTCCTCTTCCGTACAATTTGCCGTCCTTCTCTGTCAGGACAAATGGATCTGTATCCCAACCATCCTCCTGTAAAAATAACAAAAGTCAGCTGAATTACTGCATCTTTTCATTGGTAAAAGAATTTGCACAGTTTAGAAAATGAAGTCCCAAAGGCCATAAAACATTAGTCTAATGGAAAACATAGGAAATTCATACTGTGGAATTTTAGTGTCAGTCATATGTCCCTTGTAAAAGTTAGTGGACCAAATCTTACTGGAAGGTCTAACACACAAATGACCTTTAAAATAACTGATATTATTTTACTCAACTCAAGATGACTGTGTAAAAACAAGATCAGCAAAACCTTTAAGATGACCTCACCTGTTTTGCTGGTTGTACATCCAGATGACCGTACACCAGAAGTGTCTTCTTCTTGGGGTCATTTCCAAGCGTTCCCATCAGAATCGGTGGCAAAGGAAGCTTGGATCCATCCGGCAAAACCTGCTCCCCTAAATCCGCCAACTCAGTTTTGGCTCCCAGCTTCTCAAATCCCTAAAAAATGAAATAAACAAGACACTGACATATGTTGTTCTCCTTATCTAGCTAATCCTAGACTTGGCAAAAATCTTCAAACAATAAATTAAAAAGCACTCAAAAATACTACATGCAGTACATGTTTATACTTCATAACATGCTTCCTCCACTTCTTAAAATAGTTGAAATTTTAATATACCGGTATAATTGAATGTGTTGAAATAAAAGAAAACAATTAATATGGTTTTTCTTTTACACAGTTGAATATAAAACTATTCATTACTCATAAATCAAAAAGAACAAACAAAGTAAGAACTTACGGTTTTGACCCACTCTGTCATTGTGGTGATATCTGGGCGTGTCTCCGGCCATGCTGACACACTTTTGATAGCAACTGTATCAGCTAACCTCTTCACATATTTCTCTTGATTATCATCAATTTGTCTTTGAAAAAAATATTTTAAAGTAAATTTTAATTACACAGACATTTCAATTCTTTTCATTAGAATTAGAACCAAATAGTATTTTCTAGTATGCCGGTCCCCACTTCGCGTGACGAGTAGTCTCCCATGACGTTGCTATGCAATTGGTAAATAGTCGCCATTTTAGCGCTCGCTTCACAGCCAGAGATGGATTTTATTTCCCCTTTGATTAGGGTTAGGTTTAAGAGTTTAATGATGGAATAAAGTTATTTAGCATTTTTTATGAGACTTTTTTGACTTTGGGCTAATTCTTGTGATTTTTGCTTTCAATAGGCGCTACATGCGCCTTTTGAAACCGAAAATTACAAGAATCAGGCTAATGTCGAAGCATACCTTGAATTTGATGTCGAGAAAAAGAGACAGTGAAATAAAATAGATCTACTAACTTTACAGGAAATCTCCCAGACATTTTAGTGTTACATTTCTTTCAAAAAAATGTTACGTTTCTGAAATCAAAATGTTACGTTTACGATTTTTAAGCGATAGATCTTGTTCCAATGAGGTAGGGCCTACGCATAAACTTAATTATAGGTTCATCAAACGCAAGAGGAATGCAATTTCACTTTTATGAAATTAAATTTCCTATTAATTCTAATTAAAGTGGTTTTGTTGAATGTTTGTTTAAGCTTTTTTTTTATACACTGTAAAACATAGGTAATAATTCATCCTACCTGATAAACTTCTCTCAATCCAAAACCCTCTTCATCACAGTTATCACAGATATTCCCATCCAAATTGTTTAGCACAAATAATCCAATTAACCGGTCATTAAAATCCTTAATATCAGTTATAATCAGCATTTTAAATTTTTCAGATTAAGACCATTTCGATGCAAATCAGCTGTTTTCTATATTATCACAAGAGCTTCAGTGACGTCAATATGAATATTCCTGAGATTGAAGCGCACGAGATGATTTTCCCAACGACATATTTTGTGTTATAATTACATGTTTGTTTTATTTCATTTTTTATTTCTAATTTAAAACATAGGTAATCACAGATTACAAAGCTCACCGAGACGAGACATCACCTTTATGAGGCATCACCATTATGAGACCACCTTTATCATATGATATGAAAATTATAGTTAATGATCTTGGATATTCATGGAAACTGTTTTGACACAATATCGTATATCATATGTTAAAAAAAATTGTATGAGAATCATATGCTCATTTCATATGGTATTATAAGATACAATGTTTATCAATACAATAATATATAATACGATATTGCATCCTATGATACTTACAATATAGTATCATATAATACAATATAATACTGTAATAAATAATTATGCAATATAATATTGTAACATATAATATGACATTGTATCTTGCTATACATTATTGTATATGATCACATAATACAATATCATTATGCAATATATGATACAATATAGTATTACATGTTACAATATCATATCACATAAAACATCACAATATTGTAACATATGATATTATATTGTATAATATAGTATGATATTGTATTGTATGATATTGTATCATATTTGATACATAATATGATATTGTATCATATGATTTGATACAACATTGCATCATATCATATGATAAAATATCATGTGATATAGTAATATATTATATAATACAATATCATATTAAAACAATATCATATCATATAATACAATATTATATATTACAATATCATATAATACAATTCATGTGATATAATAATATATTATATAAACAAAATATCACATTATACAATATCATATTATACGATATTATACGATATCGTATCATATGATACAATATTACATATTGCAATATCATATGAAACAATATCATGTGATAAAATATTAAATATATAATACAATATCATATTATACAATACTGTATCATAATACACAACACTATACATAACAATTACATGACACAATATCATATCATAATGTACAAAAAAATTGATACAATATCATATCGTATCATATAAACAATATGATATAATATTGTATCATATAAAAGAATAGTGTATCATATCATATACATGTAAAACTATATCATAGGAATCATGTTATATCATTTAACAACAAACACATCTATCAAGCAGGTTTAAGTGAGGTAGGAGATTTTTTTAGCATCCTTGATAATGGAGATCAGGCTCTGCATCTGAAGCTACCTCTGCGATTCATTTATATTA
>WFKH01011801.1:56793198-56815282 GCA_016163765.1 Magallana hongkongensis | reverse complement strand
TGCAGACAAATTATCATACCGCGCTAACGCGCGGTATTCAATTTGTCTGCACCGCATTGGTGTGTCATAGGACCGACGACATCCAAAAATAAGCATTCAATGCTTATATTTATATTCATAGTGATGTTTTTTTGGTGTGAAATATATGTTTATCGTCGCTGTAAATCCATTATTTACGCTCTCAGTCAGGGATATGAAAGATACATGGAACAGCCATATCAACATGTTATTTAGTTCTCTTCCACCGCTAAAAATATAGTGCCATAAACTTTGTAGAGAAAAATCTTTTTAATTAAGGAGTAGATATAATTTAATGATTATTTTCAAAAGTGCATATCAAATTGGTTATGTAAGGTTGAACGTTTTATTTCATCTTACAAAAATAAATATACTCAAAACACGTGGTGACATTTCTATTTTTGCTCATGGCGCACGAATTAGCCAAGTGTATTCATAGAAAATTGAACGTCGTAGATTTCCAATGCAAACATAAGGGGAAATATACACTGAATGTAAATATGATGATATAAAGACTGGGTATTTCTATAAACTATTAACGCGTCATCTTGACGTCATTTTTCAACGTTACCGTGCGCCGTGGTGACAAAACATGTTGTTTTTAAAATCGGGTAACAAAAATACCTTTTCATCAAATGTAATGAAACTTCGTATATCAATAAAATAAGTGTTGGTGCATAAATTAATCTGTTAGTTATGACTATTATAAAAAATATATGATAGACAGCCACATTGTCTTCATATTTTTTGATTGACCCTCGTACATGTATTCTATATACAACTGTACACTTAGATTCATTGCATTTTGCTGGAAGTTATCACGGTTCAGAATACCAACTAACATTATACACAGAGAAAATCAGTTTTATATATTCATTTCTCTAGGTTTAGGATTGCAGGTTTCCCGAATTTATGACAAATCAGTTATTACAGACACCATTATAAAAGCAGTATCTATGTTTCGAAAATCATATTGCGACAGGTACCTGAAGCTATATTTAGTAACAGGTACTTTCCGTCCAGACACAGGTGTAGGCGAAATAATAGGAAAATGCGCTATACCTCTTTGCCAAGATGCAAAAAAAAAAACCTAATTCCTTTTTATTAGTTATTTTTCATCATGATGATTTAGATTCACTTTTTAGACAATTTGGTGAAACGAAAGCAGCATTTGTATCGATGTTCCAAAATGTATTTCATATCAATTATTTAGAACAAACATTGACAGAAATTGCGTCCAGGTATAACGATGAATGTTCAAATGATGACATTGAAAAAATTGAAAGAGAAGGCTCTAGCGTTGGAAAACTTATTATATTGACACTCTATCTAAAAAATTCTGAATTTCACCATGCACAATTTTTATCCAATCCAATCATGTTTATCATTACAAAATTGAAAACTCTGGAAATGTCACCAGACATTCACATGATTTGATTTGAACATATTTTTATTGTACAAAATTACAACAGGGATTGGGCACAAGTTCAAAAACTTAGACCGCCCTCTCCCAATACAAGTATATAATACAGTAAAAATAATGTATGCACAACATGTAAGGTCAACAGATCATATGACAGTTATATATAAATTTTCAATGGTGTACAAACATCAACTAAATCTTTTTGTATCTTTGATATAACGATAAACTAGAGAAAATAAATGTTTGTTTTCGCTGACACTGATTCACAACCGGTCAGCATTCAAACTCATGGTCTATGTCATTCTTCACGGTGGAGAAATCGCTAAATGTAAGTTAAAGGACATCCAACACCACGCCTTGTTCGATGATTTTAGAGAGAGGATGGACACAGAAGACATCATTATTGGATGTATTGATAAGTTACTTGACCTTTACGTAGAAGAATCAGCAGACGGACGGTCTTACCGTGTTCTGCATGACGTCATCACTAAGTGTACAGTTATTGCTGCCTTTGAAAATCATATGAAGTTACTTTTGACAGAATGCGATTTAATACTATTATTTGAGTGCATTCGACTGAAATCGAGAAATGAAAAAATACATTATGCAAGAGAGATTGTCTATGATTACAGTAACATAAATATTGCAATTCCCTCCGAATGGTTCCCTATGATAGCCAGATTTTCTTCTAAACGAAAAGAAATTATGGATGTCTTTAAGAACATCAGATTATTTGAGGATGAAGGTCTTCAGATGGAGTTGAATAAAGAGTATGCACGGCATTTGAAAAACAAAGAAGAGGTAAAACACATTACAGTTACCCAACCGTTTTAAAAATATTTTTTAAAGAAATCATAGAACTTTTGTAAATCGGATATATCAGTGTATTTATAGAACTAAACATATTTTGCTTGAACTGGATTTCTTAGAATGTTTTGTTTTGGGTTTTTTTTTTTTGGGGGGGGGGGGGTTTGGGAGGTGGGGTTTTTGGGAGGTTTTTTAGTATCATATGATAGCAAAATAAACGCAAAATGTATTCACTGTTGTCCTGATTTTTAACTGTTAAATTGTTTTAAGCCCATAAAAGTACTGTTATAAATTGATGTCATGTATATAATATTATGTATATGTTTTACCCTATCTACTTTCTATTTCTCTCATTTATTTTTCTGTGATTATGTTTTACACAGGACCACAATGGAAACTAGTCATTTGTTAATAATTGTGCTATCCTGTTTAAATAAAGAATTTATTATTATTATTACAAAGACTAAAAACACACACACAAAAAAAACATATCTATTTTCGGGTTGATATGCATTTAGTGAACCCATAGGATTGTAGTTCACTCTCCCAGATTATTATACGAGTCTTTGAGAAAACAATAAACAAAAAATACTTTTGTACTTTCAACTAAAGTACCACAATCAGGTTACTCCTCATTCAATCCATTTCTCCGCAACAAGTTTACAGATCGAACTTTGTATATAAACTGAAGTGGCACAGCAACATTTTATGCATATTTATTATTTATATTTTGAACATTCTCATCTTTATCAGTTGGTTTGTTATTTGGTTTAAAAGTTGTATTCGAACTGATTTCAACTCATTGCAATGTATTACTTCTGAACTGGCATTTTCTCTATCACGTGAAAGCGGTATGTGTTAAATAAACATAAGGCGCTTGCAATTGGTTTAAAACCATTCTAACTTTTATGTTTTGCTTCCAAAATAACAAGATAGTGGATGATGTTTAAAAAAAAGTACGCCCCTCGCAAAAAGCGGCTCTGTATATGCATAATGTCTGAATCGTTTTATTAGATCATATCATTCATCTACATTAATGTTATTATGAGGTAATACGCTAGCAATGTTTGGAAAATTGGGAAGCGGAAAAAAGAACACTCGCAGATCAAATGGCCATAAGACTCGCTAAGAGATACCCGAAATTGAAAATCAAAATAGTCAGAGAGGGTGAAGACTTATCCAGTGATTTTGGGTCAGTGCATTCAACAATATTGGTCATAAACAACCCAGTTAAGACATGGTTCACATCTAAACATACGGATGAAATCATCAGCTGTTTAATTAAAATTTGTACGAATGCCAAAAAAAAAAAAAAATCTTACATCATAGCCATTTTCCATTGTTATGATTCGGATTCATTTGAACGGCAAATCGACGAAAATAATATAGCTACAATGGTAAAGATGTTCCCAAGCAGAAAATATGTTGGTAAATAAATGAAATGCAAAAAATTATTGAACTGGCAAATTTAAGCAATGCCATGGACATTTCAAATATAACAATTCAAATAGGCGAGGCAAACACTGGGAAAACCCTTGCAATGAATTTATATCGGAGAAATTGTGTATTTCAACATAGTTTTTAAACCTTCCCAACCATGTTTACTTTATTTTTGAAAAACTGAAAAAATCTGGAAAAGTCGTCTGAAATTCATGACCAATTAGCAATTAAAGTTATGGTTTTTTGTTCTTCACGACGAAGAAATCGCTAAAAGGGAGTTGGACGACAACTCAAACCACGCATTGTTTGCCAATTTGAATATGGATAGTAAAGGATCCCCACTGAGAACTGCTGGTAACGAGTAGCATCGTCACTTGCCGATTTGCGGAGAGAGCTTCCAGAGACGTGTCTTTTAACAGATATATATACATGTATTTGGTCACCGATTGAAACTTCTTCAAGGTATATAAAGATATATTGTTTAAAATACATCTGTGTTGAGGTAGATGTACATTATATAGTGATTTGAGATGGCGATTAAATTCACGTTGAGGTGGATGTCTTGTTTATTTTGAAGGCAAACATTTAACAATTTGACCTCTTTTAATAATAGAAGAATCAGCGGACGAACAATCTTATTGTGTTCTGCATGACGTCATCACAAGATGTAGTTCACGCTGCTATACAAAATCATATGACCTTACTATTTACAGGATGCGACCCAATATTAATACTTGAAATCGAGAGGAGAAATAATATGTTACTCAGGAAAAATATTCTAAGATTAAGGGAACTTAAAAAATTGCACTTTCTACGGAAATATACCCAAATATAGCCAGATTGTTTTTTCGACGGTCAGAAATGTGGAGTGTCGTACGGAACAACAGATTTTTTGAGGATGAAAAGTTTCAGAATGAGTGGAATAAAGCTGAACTACACTTTACAAATGAAATACTCAGTAATAAGACAGTTAACTGATTATTCTTAATACAATTATAAATCAGGGGCTACTTATTTATAATTGGACAGCATAATATTATTCTGATACTCTCTGACGCCTACTGACTTGCATTTTGCGTGCCTCACATATTGTTTATATTTTATACATTGTGTAATGCTGATGAGCCTAATAGCTCAAAGTTGAAAAAAATAATTATAAGAACTCATGACAGTGATTATGTAGGACTCGAGTACATTCCTAGACTTAAGGAGGTTGGCACCTGAAATACAAGTAATGCCAATAACCCGAAAACCATTTTCCTACAAAGATGGGGACTTAAAATGTTAATTTATTCTATTTGTGACCCATGTCACATGTCGTTTTTTTTTAAGATATGGGGCTCCAAACAGAAATGATAATTTTCTTGAAAATGTTGCCAAGATTTGACATGAAAATTGATTATTTGAAGAAATCCTTCAAATATTTAGTTTTAACTATCATGTAATAATGATTTTAATACACTATGACGTTGAAGACATGTAGTGAATATATAAGTAACATTTAAGTCAAAGTTTAAAAATCCTTGCCTTGCTTTTGGCTTCATATGCCAATACATAATGAACGCAAGAGCATATGTTAAGATTGTTACAAAATGTTGGAGTTATCAAATTATAACGCAAATAAAAAAATTAATAGTAATGCCATCTTCCCAAAACTTTGCATACGAACAGACATAAATCTAATGTTTCATGTAAAAGTAAAAAATGTTGGGGTCACGTTTCAAAAAATAAAGTTATCCCGAATTTCCTCTGATTTCACATAACTTTTGGGTTTCTAATAACTTTCAGTATCTTGATTTAATTGGCTAAATATGCAAATATATGTCAATAAAAATATAAAAAAATTGTTCAAATAAGTTTTTAAGAACAACATGAAGATATCACAATTCACAAACTATCTGGAAGTAAGGTCTGCGCTGAAAATTAGGAAGCTAAAGTTACAATACTCTAAAATTATTGAATTATGAAAAATGTTCATTTTCCTTTAGGAAACCTACCACCACAAAATAAAGCCCCTTATTAAACTCTGTAAATATGTAATTTTCTTTTTACTATTTTATTCAATAAAGTTTATTCGGCATTATAAAATATAAATATACTAGTAGAATTAATATATGATGCAGAATTTTCAGACTAGAGGTGACCCAAAATGGCTACCTAAAACCTGAGGAGCGAACCTCTTTAAGTCCGTAACTTTGAATGGTTCTTTTGCTGATTTAATTAACGCCATTACCATAGGCTTTTCTAATTTATTTGTAATGTGTGATTTTCCATTGTACTCCTTTTCTCCATAATAAAACAGCAGATGGGTCAAAAGTATGGTAAATATCAAAAAATATCAATTCACTTCATAAACTTACGTATTTTCTATAAAAGGATGATGTGGTAATAATTCATTTTAAACAATTAGAGGTGTGTATGAAGCCATATATATTTTATATACTGTAGGACCAAACTCCCCGTCAAGGCCTCATCTATAAAATAAACCTCTTCGGTTTGTGAGCAAATTAACTCTGGCAAAAGTTAAGTGTAGGACAAGAGAGGATTCTTATTGAACACCCTCCATATATCAAATGTATTTTCACTGTTAGTCTTGCTTGTCCTTGATATTTTAAGCTTACTGTACATGAGTTGAGGAAAAGGTATTTCTGCATTTAATCATTTTCTAAATAAAGATACATTGGTAAGCTACATGTAACATGGTACCAAACTCTAATGTTCAACAAAATACATGGCTATTTACTTAGCTATTGTGCTCAAGTGACACACTACACTGTTCAACAAAGCAACAAAACTTGCACACCACACCAAAATGTTGTACTGAAAAAAAAAATCACATAAAATTCATTTATCATTTTGTCAAATATAACAATAAATCGTCAAACTTGTATGAGTTTCAAAGTTATATTGGTGGACATTTGTTTCCTGTTACATGCTGATTACAAGTCTATGGTATTTATATATAGTCACTTTAGGATTATGGCACACAACAGGCCCAAGGATCATGAAGCTGTCTTAGACTTAAGTCAGAATTTATATGCATTATATAAGTTTTACAATAACATACAAAAATAATTCGGAATATGTTTTAGGATTGTTTCCCTATCTTGTTGCTACCTACACATTTCGAGTGAAAATCTATGGTTAATAAGGTTTTGGTGAATGATTATAATTTTGACTTAAGCCTAAGATCTTTCATGATCCTGGAGCCAGAAGTCTGTTTCTCAGTTCATCACAGCAAGAAAGACATCTTCTGTCTAGAGAGAGGCCAGCTCCATCATGTACGCTCCCAACACCTTGGTCTGTAAAAGAACATTACTTCAATTACATCTTAAAGTCTGCATTAAATCGCAAATTTCTCTATACTAGCTTTATTTATTTCCAAAAATAACTCACTAAAATATGATTCAATGCAGGATTAAAACATGGGAAATGAATAAAATTCATAAAATTATATATTAAGTTATTAATCAAAATCTTTCCAGATAAAACTAGATGAAGTCATTAGAAAGCTATACCCGCACCAAGTGTTTGCCCCTAAATAACACTATCTTGTAGCAGTTTTGGTCAAAAAGAAGGTCACATGCTTTTTCTGGTAGTTTTTAAAAATTATGATTTTCATAAAGGATGAGATACACATTATCGGTCTTTTATGTACAATCTGGAGTTGGACCGTTTGCATGTGAATTTTAAATTTATCAATAATCTTCACATTTCATGTCATAGAAAGTATATGGTCTACATAATTATTACAAACTCGGCGCTAGATTTGCTTTTGTGCGTCAACATCATCTGGTACTAGTTTTACCCAGCTCTTAGTCTAGACGGGTTTCACGTGGTGTACATGTACATATGTGTTTTTGATATGCAGAATAGGATTAATTAACAGGGATAAACATTTCTTTTGTGGTGATCAGCTTAAGGAATTCATAGTGTGCTCTAATTGAATTATTATTATGATGTTGACCAATACAGGTAAGCATAAAACATGTAGTAGCACAATATTATGAGACACCGGTATACGTAAGTATTACTTTCACTTTCTTAATAAGTGATCTCCCTTTGCCACCATACTGTATCATCAAATAAACTTATCATCGTTACCTTTCCTATCGCATTTGTACAGTTTGTCATTTTAATTTCAAAAGTTATATTTTCATTGTCAGACTTACACTATTGAGTTGACCCCATATTGACCCTGTGACATTTTGTATTTAATTTGTGTATTGCATGTAAATAAGTGTATAGACTTATCATGTTTATATGAGTTATAATAGGGAGGAAGGGGTCTTTTTTTCCTAATGTATTATGATGCATCAAATATAATGTAGGCCATGACCCTATGGGATTGTTCTGACCCCATGAAACGAAAATACCAAATATCTTGAAAACTGTTAAATTGAGATTCCCACCACTAAACCCACAGGCACCTGACGTCATATATTTTTCTCATAATAAAAAAAATACTCCGCTTACCTAATAAATGACAAGGTACCCATCCCCGCCATCTTTGATTTTTTTTAAACTGGTACATCAGCTGGAAGTTTTGCTTGAAACTCATCGGTAAAATTATTTTGCAATCCTCTCCGTCTCCCGATCGGTCATTCAACATCTAAGCTTACAACCAATTCAACCAAAACGGTGCATTACACCTGTCATTAATAAAAATAACCACTCGATCTGCATCTACTGCCTTGGATATGCGATAAATGTCTAAAGGGTGGACGGAAGTTGTCACCAATATGTAAATGAGATTTCCCTGCAACGTGTGTTTGTTGCAGTATTTCAAAATATATGCATTTATAAACATGTTTATATAAACTTTGTGTAACAAAAGTTATAATTGATTGTTTATACAGCAAAACTCGTTTATAACGAATTTCAAGGGACCATAGAAAAAACTTCGTTATAGCCATAATTCGCTATACGTTTATAACGAATTCGTAAAAAATATTATACCGAATTCGTTATAAAATAATCGGCTAACAGTTTTCCACACTATCGTAAGTTATAAAATTAGTATTACCGTCATTTACAAAAAAAATGTCAATATAACCATTTCATTTCAATTTAAAAAAAAAAAAATCCGTAAATTATTTGAATTTGAGTATTTTATATATGCATCTTAAAATTATATGTATCTTCAATGAAATTTGAAATAGAAAAAATTCGTTATAAAAATGAAAAATTACGTTAAAATTTTGCCAGCGGGGGTCATAAAAATACTTCGTTATAGCCGTAAATTCGTTATAGCCGTGTTCGTTATATACATCAATTTTCTATAGGTTTATATAAGAAATTTGCCGGGACATGAATAATAATTCGTTATAGCCGTAAATTCGCTATATCCGTGTTCGTTATATTCGAGTTTTGCTGTAGTATCCATTTTCTTAATTTTAACTCGTATGTTGATCGAATTCAAAATTGACGCCTTTTGAATATTCGTATCAGTTCTATATTTGGAAGGGATTACCCATATTATGACGTGATTTATGTCAACTTCCGTCCACCCTTTAGCTTTTTGTCGCAAATCAGCAGCAGAAGATGCAGAATGAGGAGATATTTTTAATAATAAACGATGTTATGGGCCGTTTTGGTTGAATCAGCAGTAAGCTAAGATATTGAATGACCGATCGGACGGCGGAGATGATCGCAGAAAAATGTTACCGCTGAGTTATAAGCGAAAATTCATGGCGATGTGACAGTTTAAAAAAAATCCAAGATGGCGGGGATGGGTACCTTGTCAATTATTAGGTAAGCGGAATTTTTTTTTATTATGAGAAAAATATATGACGTCAGGTGCCTGTGACTAAACCATATGTATTCTCGTTTCAATCTAATTAAAATCATATTTTTGATGCTCCCATTTATATGATATGTCGCTCATAGCAACATATCATATAACACCCCCCCACCCCCCGAATAGGAAATGATTATATTTTGATAACTTTTGAGATACCCATCCCTAAACCATATTTATTCTTGCTCTTTTTGTTGAAGATAAACATTTAATTTTAATCATTTATTTATAAGTTTAACTTTAATATTAGTTTTTGATCCCCAGGTAGAAAATAAGACTTCTGATCTTATCTCAATAGATCATTTGTCAATTATGCAAAGTGTAATGTGATTTTTTTTAATAGAAAAACATTTTTTACCAGTTTATAAATTAACTGGTAATTAATAATTAATAAATTATATTTTGATTTTAATAGACCATTCGACAATAAATTAAGAAGAGTGTAAATGTAAGGTTTTTTTTTATTTTAAGCAAAAATCAATGTAAGGGGTTTTTTTATTTTAAGAAAAAAAACAATGTCATTTTATTTACAGTGGAGGAATGTTAATTTTCTGCCACTATTTGACTACCAGAATAAAATTCAAATTTTCAAAAACTTATTGCATATCTATAGGACAGCCCCTATCATATCCCAAGATATGATGTGTCTATTCATTAAATCATAAGAGGAGTTCTGGGATCTAGGTTTTTTTAGCAGTGATAAACGTCAATTTTCTGCTATTATTTGACTCCCTGGATGAAATTTAAATTTTTAAACTTTATTGCACATCCAAAGGACAGCCCCTATCATATCCCAAGATATAATGTGTCTATTCATTAAATCATAAGAGGAGTTCTAGGATCTAGGTTTTTTTAGCAGTGATAAATGTCATTTTTCTGCTACAATTTGACTCCCTGGATGAAATTTAAATTTTTAAACCTTATTGCACATCCATAGGACAGCCCCTATCATATCCCAAGATATAATGTGTCTATTCATTAAATCATAAGAGGAGTTCTGGGATCTAGGTTTTTTTAGCAGTGATAAATGTCAATTTTCTGCTACTATTTGACTCCCTGAATGAAATTTAAATTTTTAAAACCTTATTGCACATCTATAGGACAGCCCCTATCATATCCCAAGAGATGACATAGCTACTCCAAAAGTTGTAAGAGGAGTTCTGGGAACCATACTTTTTTTTGCAAAAAAACATCATTTTTTGTTGCCCACCGACCCCTTTGATAAAAAAAAAATTTTGAAACCTGATCACACATCAAAATGACATCCCCAATCATATTCTAATAGATCATCTGGCTACTGCAAAAAATGTTGACGTTTTTGAAACCAGACTTTTTGTAAAAAAAACGTCATTTTTCAGCTACTAAATGACCCCCAGGACAAAATTGAAATTTCTGAAACCTTATTGCGCATCTATAGGACACCCCAAAACATATTCCAAGAGATGATTTTTCTATTATTGAAAATGTAGGAGGAGTTTGAGGAAGCAGGTTTTTTTGTGAAAAAATGTCATGTTTTACCAATTTTTTGACCCCCAGGACTACCAGAGAATTTTTGAAATCTTTTTACAAAACAACATGACAACCCAAATCAAACTCCAAGAGTTCAGTTTGCTGGTTTATAAGATGTAAGCGCAGTTTGAGAAAGTAAAACGTGACAGACGGACGGACGGAACAGGGTAACAACAATATACCCAAACTTCATTTATTTAATGCAATTTCACTTAACATAAGCATCAATGAATGCTGATAAATAGTAATGAAATACATTTCATTCTATGTGCAGGATCAAATATGTTTTTCTATAACACAGCTAAATGATGATGAGAATCGAAACGGCAAAAAATCTGTGTCTGAGTAAAAAAAAAGCTGTGATACTGGAGAGTAATTCTAGAATGTTTTTTAAACTGGATGACAGCCTGTGTTTAAAAAATAAACTTGCTCATCTAAGTTTATATACAGCATAATTGTGAATTATACATGTGTATCACACAATATACATATTTCTGTCTCTGAAAATTTTGCTTTTAAACATACTGACCCCGTTAATGTAGTTGGACCTGTCAATCTTCTCGTTCTGGGAGTGAGCTCCATCATCACATGCTCCGATCGGCAGTAACATCACGTTCTTACCAGTCGCCTCCTGAAAGGTCAAGGTCACTGGAATACTTCCCCCCTCTCTGGTCAAATCTGGTTCTACCCCAAAAACTGAAAATATGTCAAATCAGGAACTACTACTACTGCAATTATGTACATAACTAATAATTATATGTTTTTATTATTCTTATAAATAATGTAGGGTTAAATAAGTGCTAAAATATGAAATGAATGAAAAAAGAATACATATACTTTTAACTCTGTAATTATTATGCTTTCAGCTAGAATACACTTAAAGCA
Organism: Magallana hongkongensis; assembly: GCA_016163765.1. Taxonomy (NCBI): domain Eukaryota; kingdom Metazoa; phylum Mollusca; class Bivalvia; order Ostreida; family Ostreidae; genus Magallana; species Magallana hongkongensis. The sequence continues at coordinate 56,803,400 of WFKH01011801.1, read as the reverse complement.
TTAATTGTCTTCTGTCTGTATTGGTACCTTCAGAAACATAAAATACTGCTATTTGAGGCATTTAAAAAAAAAAAAGAAACATCTCCCTTTAACGAAATTTTACCTGTTTTCATTGCCTTTCTGCCAGCTATGTAGTTTGGATCATTGAAGTCACTGACCCAAGGCTTTCCTCCATGACCCATTGAGACTCTGAGATAAAAGGTATATTTTTGTTAATGGAATGAAAAGATTATCTACAGCATGCTATATGAGGTAAAAGTATGATAGATATCACTCTTACATAAAAGAAAAACAGAAACTTAAACTTGACTTAAATCCCACTTAATGCAACTTTTCTGATCCACACAAAATAAAACTATCCTACAAATTACCTTTGGTTTTATGTACCACTACTGTAGATTCCTAATTAAACGCGAGGAATAATTTTCCGCGTAAAATCGCAAGAAGCAACCCTCGCAGATTTTAAAATCTCGCTTATATTTTTCAGACAGTTTTGAATTATAGGAAATTATAACAAAACATAGGTAATCACAGTTACAAAGCTCACCGAGACATGGCATCACCTTTTTGAGGCATCACCTGTATGAGACCACCTTTATCATATTATATGAAAATCATAGTTAATGATCTTGGATATTCATGGATACTGTTTTGACACAATATCGTATATCATATGTTAAAAATTGTATGATAATCATATGTTCATTTCATACGGTATTATAAGATACAATGTTTATCAATGCAATAATATAAAATGCAATATTGCATCCTGGATACTTACAATATATATCATATAGTACAATATAATACTGTAATAAATAATGATGCAATATGATATTGTAACATATGATATGACATCGTATCGTGTTATACATTATTGTATTTGATCACATAATACAAAATCATACCATATAATATATGATACAATATAGAATTATATGATACAATATCATATCACATAATACATCACAATATTATAACATATGATATTATATTGTATAATATAGTATGATATTGTATGATATTGTATCATATTTGAAACATAATATGATATTGTATCATATGATACAATATAATTTGATACAACATTGTATCATATCATATGATACAATATCATGTGATATAGTAATATATTATACAATACAATTTCATATTATAATAAAATATAATATATTACAATATCATATAATACAATTTCATGTGATTTCATAATATATAAACAACTATCATATTATACAATGTCATATAATATGATACGGTATTATAAATTATACAATGACTTATCATATGATACAATTTTATATATATTGCAATATCATATGAAACAATAACATGTGATAAAATAATATATAATACAATATCATGTTATACAATATTGTATCATAATATACAATACTATACATAAAAATATCATGATACAATATCATATCGTAATGTACAAAAAATTGATACAATATCATATCATATAACTTTTTACAATATAATATATAATATTGTATTTTATAAAACAATACTGTATTATATCATACAATACTATATCATAGGAATCATGTTATATCATTTAACAACAAACACATTTATCAAGCAGGTTTGAGTGAGGTAGGAGATTTTTTTAGCATCTTTGATAATGGAGATCAGGCTCTGCATCTGAAGCTACCTCTGCGATTCATTTATATTATAGTTAAATCAACTATGCAAGTTTGAATTAATACTATTACGGTATCTATAAAACATGTGACTTGTTCCAAAAAACTAAACCTCATCCAGCATCCGAAACCTATGGCTCAAATTCAGCATTCAAGCCTGTCAGGTGCATCAGTATCATAAGAAGCATCATCCATGCAAGTTTGGTGAAGTTAGAACCAGTAATAACTAAGATATAATCATCAGAGGGCACCTGCTTCAAAAACTTTAACCAGCTTTTAAAACCTGAACCTTCTCCAGCATCCGAAACCTATGGCTCAAATTCAGCATTCAAGCCTGTCAGGTGCATCAGTATCATAAGACGCACCATCCATGCAAGTTTGGTGAAGTTAGGACCTGTTATAACTAAGATATATTTTTTAGCATCCTTGATAATGGAGATCAGGCTCTGCATCTGAAGCTACCTCTGTGATTCATTTAAATTACAGTTGAATCAACTATGCAAGTTTGAATTAGTACTATTATCTATTAAACATGTGACCTGTTCCAAAAAACTAAACCTCATCCAGCATCCAAAACCTATGGCTCAGATTCTGCATTCAAGCCTGTCAGGTGCATCAGTATCATAAGACGCATCATCCATGCAAGTTTGGTGAAGTTAGGACCAGTAATAACTAAGATATAATCATCAGAAACTTTAACCAGCTCTAAAAACCATAACCTCCTCCAGCATCCGAAACCTATGACTCAGATTCAGCATCCAAGCCTGTCAGGTGCATCAGTATCACAAGACGCACCATCCATGCAAGTTTGGTGAAGTTAGGACCAGTCATAACCAAGATAAAATCATCAGAGGGCACCTGCTCCAAAAACTTTAACCAGCTCTAAAAACCTTAACCTCCTCCAGCATCCGAAATCTATGGCTCAGATTCAGCATTGAAGCATGTCTGGTGCATCAGTATCATAAGATGCACCATCCATGCAAGTTTGGTAAAGTTAGGACCAGTAGTAACTTAGAAATTGCTATCAAAGGGCACCTGCACCAAAAACTTTAACCTGCTCCAAAAACCTTAACCTCCTCCAGCATCTGAAATTCATGGCCCAGATTCAGCATCCAAGTCTTTCAAGTCCATAAGTAGGTCCAGATGCATCATCCATGCAAGTTTGGTGAAGATAGGACAAATAATAACTTAGATACAGGACCTGCAACAAAAACTTTAACCAGGTCAGGACGCCGACGCCGACGCCACCGCCGACGCCGACGCCGAGGGTATAGCATAAGCTCCCCCCGACTTCGTCTCGGTGAGCTAAAAATTGGTGATCGCGATTTTAAATTCCTACAATTTGATGCAAAGCACTGGAATCACAGAATTAAGTACTCACGTCAAATAAGGAATTTACAGTATATGCACTTTAATACAAATAATCTTCAAAAAGTGTTCCTTTTACATGTACATGAATATGATAATTCTAAGTAACTAACATTTATAATTTGTCAAAAATCTTTTCACACCAAATAGGTAGACTTAAATATCAGCATCATAACTATAGATGTTATTTGTATTATACACTGGATGCAACATTTATCTCCTCACTTAATTTTGTTGGGACTATTCCTTTCTTTGAACTTCTGCTGTATGTGTGTTTTGACATGTTTCTCTATCTCGTCCGGATGCTGATCTGGAACAAGCCGGATGGAGAACTTTCCTATCACCTTCCTAGGAATGACTGTCTTAGCTCCGGATTCACTGAAAGCTCCCTCAATTCCTGAAACAGTAGAAAGGGATTTCTGTGAGTAATAGCTGTTATTTGCTGAGTGTGTTAAACTGTAGGTTCCTGATTAAATGTGAAGAGTTAAATTTTCGAATTCTCTATAATTAACATTTTGAAGATAAAACAGTTCAACATCCACAGATATATAAATAAGACACTCATAAAGAAGATTCACAGCCACATATTCTGTAGAAACGACGTACTGATATTACAAACTTAAGATCAAATTGAAAAAGAGATGGTATAGGACTAATTAAAACAATAATTTTGTTCATGATAACCTTCAAAGATCTCTAATTGTTTACCATACTGGAATTTCAAAAAAATATTAGAGTACTTTTCACTAAAATACAATTAGACCATTGTATTAAATTGTGGACAACATTTGTCACAGTGAGGTGTAAGCTGGTGACTGACCGTGAATGGACTTTCAAATAACAAGAGATGTTTGTGAAACACTTATGCCCCCCTCCCTTGGAAACATCCACGAAGAAAATGAACAGAAACGGCAAATAATTGGAATTTTTCTAAGTCCAAGGGGCATAACTCTGTCAAAATTGCTCGATTGTACCCAAAATCGAACTTGACCTAGATATTATTATGATAAATCTGTAAATCGAATTTCATTTCAATATGTGCAACCTCTGCGAAGGAAATGAAAGGAAACTGCAAATAATTAGAATTTTTCCAAGTCCAAGGGGCATAACTCTGTCGAAAATTGCTCGATCATACCCAAAATCAAACTTGACCTAGATATTATTATGATAAATCTGTATACCAAATTTCATTTCAATACGGGCAACCTCTGTGAAGAAAATGAACGGAAACTATTGGTGGACCGACCGACAGCAGCAAAGCAATATGCCCTCCCTTCTTCGAAGGGGGGCATAAATATTACAAGTAGTGTGCTTTTTACTAATAAAACAATCAGACTAATGTAAGGACAACAATGGTCATGATGAGCTAGTGACTGACCATGGATGGAGAGAGAGGGGTACCTCCAACGATGCATCAATATGTCCTCCTTCTTATCGTGGATTAATGCTGTCACTCCCACATCTGTTTTATACTCTTCCTACAAAATTAGATATGTCATGTTGAGTTTCTTTTTTTAAAGCAATGAAAAGCATACACCTGTAGAGTCATAAACTGTCTGTAAAGTTACAGAGGACCAATGTTTTGCTGCTTTGTTGACAATCAAACTCTTCTCTTGGGTTTTTTTTTTTTCAATTTGAGGTAAGAATAGGAATATGAGAATATAGAATATGCAGAAAAGGAAATACGATGGATTTTTACGACTGCATGTAAATGTGTGTAGACCATCAATATCTAATGCCATAATGTATTTATCTATCCACTAAATAAATTTCCTTCCAGTTATGTGACTGTCACTTACTGGATCAAAGTCGATGGGTTCATACAGCTTCTTTTCCTCCTCCGTCAGTTTGGCCACAGAGTCATAAATCCCAGGGATCAGGATTCGACCTTTGCTGTCAACCAGAGTGTCCAGGAGTGCAATAAGGTCAGCCATTCCCTCGTGTCTGGAAACATGCATACATATTGAAATGCAGATTTATATCAATTTTTTCATTGAGTTTCTCGAAATGAGTTGTTTCTATGTTGAGCAGCAGTGCTGAGCAGTGAATACATTCAGAATCCCTTTATAAATTAAACTGCTGTTTATTATGTTTGCCAAGAAAAAGAGTTTTCTTATAATATTGAGTGTATGATATTACAAATTATATGTATTAGATAAACATTTAAGTACAGGTATAATAACTTTTGCAGGTATAGATTTACATGTATGTTGACATGAATGTAGAATCTAGAGTCCACTTACACAGTGCCCCCAAACACACCGGAGTGAAGGTCCTTGGTGGAGCACTCAATCTCCAGGAAGAAATAGCAGATTCCTCTGAAATCAAGAACTTGGTTAAATATATACACACCGTACTGAACTAGTTATACTATCTATTTACTACATACTAGTACTGCTAGATCTCACTGGTATAAGTCATGATGAATATTTACTGTGTTGGAAGTAAATGTACATGTAATTTAGGAGGCAAATAAAGATATTATGCATGTTTGTACAGAGAGACAGTGCAAGTACATTGTTTGTTTGCAACCACTGTATAGGTAATGTGAGGTACTACCTGAGACCATATGTCAAACATGGTTTTTTTTTGCCGAGCCAGTAGTTGTCTGAGATGCACACAAAGTCTACATCCTACAATAACAGCAAAGCCTGAATGACCATTCCACAAGCTGTCAAAATTACACCTCTTCTTTAGATTTTTTGTGTTTTCCTACCTTAAGGAAGGTGTCCTTCTTGGAAAAGACAAGATCATCCAGACCATCGGATCCAGATTCTTCCATTCCCTCAAACAGAAACTGAGAAAACAAGCAATTCAGCAAATTTTAATTCCTGCAATTTTAATTCCTGCAATATCATGTTCTTCTTTCCTCTTTATGAACAGTGTTACTGGATAGTTTATTCAAATTGACTTTTTATCTGAAACTCTTGATTTTCAACTTTGAATATAAAATTTGTTTTAGTACAATTTATTAGAGAGGTTGAGATTTCAAACGCGTATGGGTACATGTACGTGTACTAGGGGAATCACCTAAATTCTTCGCATATTACGTCATCAGTTTTTGTGACGACAAGGTTTCTACGCATTCTCTAAACTTGTAGACTGTCGTCTACACCTAAGTACAAACTTGTAGCTTTTACAACAAAAATAATCTAATTGATGAGTGAATATATTCTTGTGATACATTAAATAGATTTTTAAACTTCATTTGTACGCAGATTGATAAGAAATTCACCATTTATTTGAAGTTAATTACGTAAATTCATGTCACAAAACTTCACATAAAGAAGCAGTATCTAAAGCATCTGCCATGTTTTACGTAAACGCAATGAACGTAAATGACATCATTTCTGAGGTCACAATAACAAAGTGCGTGAAATTTACGTACACATTTATATCCTACAACTTATGAAATCTCAACAGATAAATTACAAAACCGGGTACGTGTACATGTAGTTATAACATACGTACACGTACCCGTACATGTTTGAAATCTCAACCTCTCTATTGTTAACCACTATGAAGATCCACATATGAATGGTTATTGAAAACTTGACCTTTCTTTCTTTCTCATGGCTAAACATTTTATAGAACTAAATATGCAAAACAACTGATTTCCTTGCATTGTTGAAATTCTTGTTGCAAGTATTTTTCTTGAACTTCCTGCATATACTTTAAATACCAAATTAAAAACCATGAAAATCATAAAACTGTCATTAATACATGCATGTATATCTGCATGTATCACTAGCACATCAGATTACTTAGTACATGTGTATTAGGTTTGACCTCATTTACCTTGAGATTAATGGGAATCTCCATTCCAATTTCCTGCATGGCCTCAATACAGTTCAACCAAGCCAACACTGGTCCCTGTAATAATGTAACAAATTTCAGTCATAGTTCTGTACACATCATCACTCTTGTATATGTATTCGTTATCTATGAATTAATTAAGAAATAAAGTACGAGTTTTCGTAAATGTTGCAGAATAACCTCCGAGGTGGAGAAATGTTGTTTTGAAATATAAAGGCCGAGGCGTTAGCCGAGGCTTTTATATTTCAAACAACATTTCGAGACCCAGGAGGTTATCCTGCAACATTCACGATAACAAGAACTTTATTTCTATTCTACTAACAGCCCAGTATTTCTACAGATCGTTTCTCCTATAGAGAGACGATCTAGGTCATTTTGACGGCTGTTCTGTATAACCCCAACGGTTTTGTTAGTAATGTTTACATCTGTATCGATCAAAGGAATCACATGCAGACGACAGAATTTTTCTTTGGATTTTTAATAATCTTCACTTATTTATAGAATATCTTTGAATCATATTCCTAATATTTTAAGGGCAATTTAATACGATTATTACTATTACACGTTATATATTTTATGTAAAAACACGCAGTGAAAATGTGCTAAGGAGGTCCTAGGAACAGCCGCATTGATCTCTTAAAAATAAACATTTTAGGCAATACACATCGTTTTGACTGGAACTAACACGTGAAATTGACATGGTTTTAAAACTTTTTACAGTTTGAAGTTGTACTTTCATGATCAGTGCGAGACAAATAGGTATTTCTGATCTGATAATTTACTGATGACGTTCGTGGTATATTGGAGAATAATGTCCGTGGCATCTCTTTGATCTCGGAATAACTGTAGTAGAATAAAGAGTAAGACTTGTTTAACACAATCAATATACGCATGATCAGAGCTGTACTTTTGCTTGATGTCCCTCGAGTACATGTATTTTGTTCTTTTATTTTACTTTTTGCTTGCAGAATGTAATCCTTTAATGTTATTGGAAAGTAGATATAACTCATTTATCCAGTGCAATAGAGAATTAATCTACAGAGGTTAGATAAAATGCAGTAACAAAGAAATGTACACATAACAGACACATCCTATAACTGTCTTTTATGCATTTTATAACAAATTTTAAAGAATACATGTGTCCAAGATTAAGTTATATTAGAGTTTCTGTGCTATCTTAATGAGAGTCTTCAATATTATTATTCAAAGTTTAACTAGATACATTCAATAATTACCCATGGTTTTACTTTCTTTCTTTTCCCTGAACATTACCTTGTCATCTGTACTTCCTCTTCCGTACAATTTGCCGTCCTTCTCTGTCAGGACAAATGGATCTGTATCCCAACCATCCTCCTGTAAAAATAACAAAAGTCAGCTAAATTAATGCATCTTTTCATTGGTAAAAGAATTTGCACAGTTTAGCAAATGAAGTCCCAAAAGGCATAATCAATCATATGTCTTTTGTAAAGATTAGTGGACCAAATCTTATTGGAAGGTCTTACACACAAATGACCATGAAAATACAGGTAACTCTCGATAACTCGAAGTCCATGGTACCGAGGAAAAACTTCGAGGTATCAAGAGTTCGAGTTTTCAAGAGTTCGGAGTTTTCCGGGTTGACCGACGGGTTTTAAAATTAGTCTTACCGGATGTTATGATTAAGCCATTTATTAAGTGCTTACCTTTAGGCACGTGCTTAAACACTTTTTTCTTTTCAGTTAAATATACAGACCTGGATGTTTTAAAACTAAATACAAACAAATATTGAATAAATTCATGATACACTGTAATTATTTATTTTATGCATCATATTGTGATCAGATTGCTCAGTACTACTGAACTGCGAGACGACATGTCGTAAATTAGATAACTGAATATCACCTATTGTTCCCACTTTACGGGTCCTTCACCAGCTGTAAGAACTTGTTCAGCAATAATCATTAAAATGACAATGATGCTGATAAGCATAATTTCTACAGTTTTATAATTCTAAAATTTTTACCATGGCTCAAAATTATTGTTCCGTCTCAATTAATTTATCATTTTCACTGCGCCTTCAAATTATCGTAAAACGGTCGGTGTTAATTATAGATTAGGTACTGGTATGGTTAATCATCAAACAATTATCACCTGGCAGGACAAGTGTTGCCTGAATAAATAACCCGTGATACGGGTCCCGCGTCTAACACCTGGAGCCATTTAAATGACCAAGTACCGGTAGGTGTTAATTAGGTAATGCTTGGATATACACAGCAACTTCGAGGTATCGAGAGTAAAAAACTATAGATTATGAATAACGGGACTGCAGTTTGACTTCGAGGGATCAAGGGTTTCGAGAGATCAAGAGTTCGAGAAATCAAGAGTAAATTTGCTTAGTTATATAGGGAAAAAAGTCGGGACCCTAGACTCACTTCGAGCGATCAAGAACTTCGAGCGATCGAAGTTCGAGCCATCGAGAGTTACCTGTAACTGATATTATTTTACTATCTCAAGATGTGTAAAAACAAGATCACCAAAACCTCTATAATGACCTCACCTGTTTTGCTGGTTGTACATCCAGATGACCGTACACCAGAAGTGTCTTCTTCTTGGGGTCGTTTCCGAGCGTTCCCATCAGAATCGGGGGCAAAGGAAGCTTGGACCCATCCGGCAAAACCTGCTCCCCTAAATCCGCCAACTCAGTTTTGGCTCCCAGCTTCTCAAATCCCTGAAAATGAAATAATCAAGACACTGACATATGTTGTTCTCCTTATCTAGCTAATCCTAGACTTGGCAAAAATCTTCAAACAATAAACTGAAAAGCACTCAGAAATACTACATGCAGTACATGTTTATTAAGGAATAAGGAATCATTCTTTTAGTATTATGAGGTTATAATTTCGCTCGGGGCGTGGTCAAATCCAATAAAGCCCAGAGGGCTTTATGATAGATTTGACCACGCTCAGACCAAAATTATCACCTCATAATATTCAAAGAATGATTCCTTATTACTTATATTTACATTATTTCCAATTTGTACACTTTAAAACAGCATTATATGTATTACTGCGCGGCACAGCCAATACCGTCTCTCGGTTATGCTATAAGACACGCCCATTTTGTGTCACTCATGTTTTATGAAGTTATTGGGTTTTAGGGTTCAAAATTGATTCGTAATGTTATCACAGACAAAGACAGTTGAAAATGTAAATATTACTTTATAACATGCTTCCTCCACTTCTTAAAATAGTTGAAATTTTAATATGCCGGTATAATATAATGTGTTGAAATAAAAGAAAAAAATTAATATGATTTTTCTTTTACACAGTTGAATATAAAACTATTAATTACTCATAAATCAAAAAGAACAAACAAAGTAAGAACTTACGGTTT
>WFKH01011801.1:56769335-56781374 GCA_016163765.1 Magallana hongkongensis | reverse complement strand
AGCTTTCCTGGCCTAACAGTTTTTTAGAAGAAGATTTTTGAAAAATACCTACAATTTTTTAATAATTCTAAATTATCTCCCCTTTAAAGAGGGCGTGACCCTTCATTTGAACAAACTTGAATCCCCTTCACCCAGTTATGCTTTGTGCCAAGTTTGGTTGAAATCTGCCCAGTGGTTCTGGAGAAGAAGATGAAAATGTGAAAAGTTTACAACGACAACGCCAACGCCGACAACGCCAACGACGACAGACAACGGACAAATTTTGATCAGAAAAGCTCACTTGAGCTTTCAGCTCAGGTGAGCTAAAAATCAATTTTGGGGAAAAAATCAACTTTTAAAATTTTACCGCTATTCATGAAAACAAAAGTCCCTGCAGTATTCGAACTCGGGACCTGCGGATCAATAGAGCGAAGCTTCACCCATTGCACTACAGAGATAGACACCAAAATTTGGCAATATAAACTGTTTCATACTGGGTTAAAATCGCCATGTTGTGACGTACTGTCATAAAAAGTAGAAGTCACTGGGTGTCGAGGATCCTTAAAACATATCTTAAACTTTTCAGATGTGACAAATTATAAAAATTTTCCCTTCACGACACCTTGCTATAAGCATACACATGTCTGTGTCCTTGGTCTACATTCACTGTAATTGTGTACAACAAAGACCTGTGTGTTTGACCTTGTCATCCGTACTTCCTCTGCCGTACAACTTGCCGTCCCTTTCTGTCAGATTAAATGGTTCTGAATCCCAGCCATCATCCTAAATAAGTCATATACACAGAGAAAATTGAGAGCTCTATGAAAGATGTATGTTTCCATTTGCTTATTATGTTGAAAGCCTATATCAACAGCTACTGTGAGAATTAAAAACTATTCTTTTTTCCATTTCACCTTTTTTGTAGGTTTTTCATATTTTGGAAGCTTAATTATCCTCTGGATAAAGTCAATAAATTTAAACTCAAATAAGAACTTAATTCAATGATACATTTTCAAAATAATACCTTTAAGGCAGGCTGTACATCCATATGTCCATACACCAATAGAGTCTTCTTTTGGGGGTCATTTCCAAGGCTTCCTAAAAGTATTGGGGGAAGAGGAATTACAGACCCATCAGATAAAGTCTGTGTTCCAACATCAACCAACTCTGCCTTTGCTCCAAATTTTCCAAACTCCTGAAAAACCCATATTTGCCATATCACATGTATTGCTGTAGTCTTTCAGACGTTCAGAGTATTGCATTCGACCACAGTGCATGCCTGTGGGTATTCAAACCAACTGTACTGCTTTATTACAAAGTTAACAAAAATTAAACAGCTGCTTTAAGAACTTACCGTTTTAACCCATTCCTGCATTGTTAGGATGTCTGTTCTTGATTCTGGCCATGCTGACACACTTTTGATCGCCACTGTATCTGCCAGCCTCTTTATGTACTTCTCCTGGCTCTCATCAATATGCCTGTAATATAATGAATACAAACTAAGTTGGGTCAGCAATATACAACAGTTATATCATTTTCAGGACATTTTAATTTGGTAAGATAATTAATATGAACCAATATAAAGTCTAAAATTATACATGTAGGCCTACATGTCAAATGAATTTTGGAATACATTATCATATAAAATAGCTGCAGCTTAAGCTCTATATATTGGCTTACAGCAACTGTAGCTTGCAATATAATTACAGAGTAATTTCAACCGTCAACGTGTATAGTGTAACTTAAAAAACTTACTTGAAAAGTTTGGCTGTGGACATGGTACAGCTCTGTACGAAGACCCGTGTCTTTGTAGCCAGGCTTTGACCCCGTCCCCTACCAGAGAAAAGCAGACCGGTGTGACGCAGGGATACACTACATAGACGCTGCAGTCCAATCATTGTTAAAGTAACAACCAGCTGATAGCTATTTTTTCGCACACTGTGCCGCACATTACTGCCAGTTTTTTCCGGATCAGAAATAACGTTACTGTGTCAGTTGAATGGCATTTTAAAAATTTATGTATCCCGGGATACTTGAAATTAGACGACATTTTGACAGTGCAATATAGATGACCTGATCAATCTTCATAATCTAGATATACATCATGGACGTATATACATATACGTCCCTGATATATATGAAGAAAAAACTAACCTAACCTAAAAACGTAACCTAACTTTTACGACTAGTTTCAAGTACAAACTATTGAATAAATCCAATATTTTGTGACACGTCAAATTGTATACCGTGCTATTTCACACCCAGTCTGTTTCAGTTCGCTTGATGTTCCTTGCTTATTTTAATGTACTTTGATGATTGTATGATTTTAAAAAATGAATGCTATATTTAAAAAAGTTTTCTTTATAGTAATAATAAATTGATTGTTGAAGTTTACCATTTATTTGCTGTTTATATATTTCTTTACCATAAACATTTTCAGTTTTAAGCACCTCGATGTTTTGATCAGCATGCTAATTTTTATGGCCATCATGATGGATACTTGATAATTAAACTTAATTGCACTTCCTCAAATATTGTTTTCAGGATAGAAAAAATCCTAAAAGGGCAGGGTGATATATCTTGAACAGTTTAGCATTTTACGTCACTTCCGCTTTCACATCCGGGCATCTTCGGCAATATGGTCGCCGACAAGATATTTTTTTACAATCGGTGAATTCGGGTGAGCAGTTAATGTTACGCTTACGATTAGAACACAGATGCAATGAACACTATATCTTCAAAGAAATTAACAATCGTCATAAATTACACGTAACTTTGTCCAATGTTTCTGTTTTAATGTATGTCACGGATCATATTTTGTTCTCGGTGAAAGATTCATCAGTCTCTGGGAAGCAATGCAACAATGTATTGATCTGAGCAATTACCATTCCATTAAGAAAAAAATACATTTCTTAAATTAGTATGACTTTTTAAGGATACGAAAGTTAAATGTGTATGTTACTGAAACACAATATACCATCCAGTTTTGATTTGAAACCATTACCTTGGATCAAATCATCATGATGATCAGTGTATCAGTAAGCTATTTGAATTTTTACCGCTATGGTTGAAATTTCATATCCTGATTATTTTCTGATATAATCCAGGCGGTGATGGAGAACACAAACAATACATCGGAGGAATCTGTTCACCCTGAGAGGGGAACAGAACAGGCTGTCGAAGAAGATGTAGCAGACGGTGAAGACACATCTGTAGTGACTGTAGACCCTAATGGGGGTACAGAACTAGAGGTCAATGAAGACAATGTCGAAGGTGAAGGTGAAGGTCAATCCCAGTTTGGATTATGATCAGTAGTCAAAGTAGCATTTCTATCCTTGTAATAAAGAAATATTCAGTGTTGGTTGCACAGGACAAACAACAAAGTACGTGGGTTAAGAAACAGTACTCATGACGATAAATGTAAATTTCAAATTCAATTCTAAATTTCCATTACAATTTCCATAACTATAGGTAAGGTAGATGATACTTATATTGATTCATTTCAACTGATGAAGACATGGGGAGGGCAACATACAATGTATGTTATCTGAAATGATATCAGTATGATGACAATATTGACCAGTTCATCATTTAAATGAAAATGCAAGGTAAACTTAAAAGTGGTATTAACAACTGCAATCATTAATGGCTTAATAAATGTGAAATGACTGAGCTGAACAAATCCAGATCATATCTACTCGCGTTTTGTCAGCGATGACTGGAGAAGAGGAAGAAGCCTTGTAAACATGGTAGTGAATTTCTAATTTTTTATTTGTCAGGCTTGTTTGAATGTGTTCTAGCTACACTGTGAAAATCAGAAATTATCATCCACTGTATTTCATTGCAATATTTGTCATTTGTTATAGTAATGAGTTTAAATACTTTTTAATTTTTTTGTTTTTATCATAGTTTCTAAATTTTATTTCTGGCAGAAAATTCTGTAATGTAGGGTATTACATGATAAGATTTTACAGGAATTTTTTTTAAATTCACATTTATATTCTACATGTATTGTACTTATAAGAGCTGAGGTATAATCCTACTGAAACAGTTGGTCCTGTTGTGAGTCAGAAAACAGAAAAATTGACCTTATATTATGTATTATTAACATGGATTATTTAGAGTATGAAAATTCTACTTTGGCTATTGAACATGGTTCATTTTCTGATTTTCACAGTTGTTGACACTATTGCTTAAGCAGCTATATACATTTGATATACATAAAAGCAATTAAGCTTTTCTGCAAACATGTTTTTTTGGAACATCATATGATTTACACTATAATTTTGTTTCTCGGTGTAAATTTATTACAAATGCATTTTTTAATGCATTTCAATGGCTACTAATATGTATCATTTCATCTCTTAGACTGGGAAACAGAGGATGAAACAGATGATGAAGATGGAGAGGAAGATGATGAAGATGGAGAGGAAGATGATGATGATGATGAGGAAGGAGATAGTTCAGATGAAGACTCTGGTGAAGAGACAGAGGACTATGAGTTTGAGGAAGAAGATGAGGAGGAGGAGGGGGACACAGAGACCTGTCCCATTTGTCTAGCCAGGCTGAGGGACCAGGATGTAGGCACCCCTGAGTCCTGTGACCATGTCTTCTGTCTGGATTGTATACAAGAGTGGGCCAAGGTAAGAAATAAGGCAGATAATTGGCAAATTAGGGCACTTTTTCTTCTTCATGTGTGAAACATGGAGGAAGATCAATTGAAATTAATTTTTTTTGGACGCTTCAAAATCAGGTTTTTTTGTGTGTTTTGTCTTTTTAGAACGTAAACACATGCCCAGTAGATAGACAGGTGTTTCACTTGATTTTTGCCAGGCATGCAGGCAAAGATGCAATATTTAAAAAGGTAAGGAACATTAAGGTACATCAAAGGTATAAATAATAGTTTTTCATATATAATGAGAGATGTTAATATCTAATGAAAGCTCAACTTTCCTGTAGATTACTGTTGAAGACAAGGAGCAGGATGATCCAGAAGAAGAGGAGGATCCAATATTTTGTGAGGCTTGTGGGAGGAGTGATAGAGAGGACAGGCTGTTACTGTGTGATGGCTGTGATTTAGGGTGAGTCAAAGGGAACCAAGAGTTTTAAGAGATCAAGATTGATTGTTTAAGAACATCTCAGTTTAGTTATGCACTTTACTATCACAAGTCTCATCTCCCTGCTACTGTTTTCGCCCTGTAGTTACCACTGTGAGTGCTTGAATCCACCACTGGCTGAGGTACCAGCAGAAGAATGGTATTGTCCCGATTGTGAGGTGTTGCAAGACAGAGAGAGGGAAGGTATGAATGCTTTAGGGGTTTCATCCTTCTGTATAACTCACACCATTTTGTAAAAATCACAGAAACTTTAAATCACTATTTTAAAAGAATATCACACATTTATGAGTGTGTTTGGTTATTTGAGTTTCATTACTTGAACTCCATCTGATATTTTAAAAATTGATCAGTATGTTTGAACTTTCTCAAAACTTATCTTAGTAACAAAATTACAAACATATAATCTAATGAAGTTTTCATTGCTGTGTTTAGGAGAAGCGGCACTGACGGTCAGTGATGACGAGGAGATCTACCACATCATACAGGAGGCCGGGGTTCTGCCTCACTCCCTCAGACCCAGAGTCCACCGAAGACAGGTGGCCAGGACACGCATGAGTGAGCGGATCTACCGACAGATTCAGGAAATAAGGCGCAGTAGATTCAACCGCAGAATGATCATATTGTCAGACTCAGAAAGTTCTGACAAGACTGAGCATGATTTATCAGACGAGGTAAATAAAATCTACTGTTTATTGAGCCAGGGCTGTGGATTGTCTGTAATCAGGCCATTAAATTAATAAGGGAACCATTTATACATGTACCTTATATGAATTGTGTTGATTTTTCCAACAGTCATTACCTCAAAATAAAAGGAGATGTAAATTTTCTGCTACACATGAAAATCTTCAATGTTCCCGATTAGGATTTAAATTTTCAAAAAGTGTTGTAAGACCCTTCTGAAATGATGGTAAATCCTGCAAATAAGCAGATTAAATATTAGATGCAATGTTCGTTTATTTTTAATGTTCGAAAATGAAATCAATGAACATACAATTATAAGTTGGTAATAAAGCAAATTACATTGTGAAGTTTATTTTGCATTTCACTGTACTATTTGTTACATGTTTCTTTACACAATGTATATGTATTAAAGGATTTTGATGTTGATGATGATGCGCCATCTACCAGCACAGCCTCTGCTGCTACTCGTAAAAAACCAAGTACTCGACGGAAGAGGAAAACCACAAAGCGTAAAACCAAGGTAAAAAGAAAATCTTCCAAAAAAAGAAAAGGAGCAACTGGAAAATCAAAGAAAGGAAAGCAGCCATCTAGCAAAAAAACCAAAGGGAAGAAAAAACGGAAAACACGCAGGACGAAGAAATCAACAAGTAAAAGAAAGGGATTTAGGAGAAAGGTAGAGAAATTAATCAGCATGAAATTTCAAACAAATAACAGGTATATATCTGATTGATAAGTAGAGACTGTATAGACAAGAGTGACTTTTTTGGTTACTTTTTAAAGAGGGTGGTAAGAAGAAGAGCTGTGCCTGACACGCCAGTGACCACAGTGAAGTCCAGAATAGCCAAGAGTCTGGGACTCTCCAAACCCCCCACAGGGAGATCAATACCCCTACAGAAACGTCCCAGGGACAGGACAGAAGATTTTGGCCCTGCACCACTCAGTATTATGGGAACGCCAAATGATCTCTTCTACTTCCAAGAGTAAATACTAACCTTATGTTGTTTGTAATTTCTATCATAAATTATGAGATTGACGAGCAATTGATTAAAATAAAAAAATGAAATTTTGAAAAAAATATGTACAAATAAAAGAGTTAGTTAGAATTTGTTGTTTTTTGATGGTCATGTGCATTTATTTGTTTTGTCTTTTTAATCTTCAGTGAAGCTGAGAATCAGCCATGTTCCTCAGGATACTCTTCACACTCAGGGAAGAAACCAAAGATGTCCTCAAATCTGCAGTTTTCAGCCGAGGAAATAATGAAGAGGACCCCTGTAGTTAGGATTGCAGTGGACTCTTCACTGAGGTGCTAGTCAGCAAGGAACATTGATTGCTATATCTTGCACTTGTAATTAATTTGCTTTGATCAATGAGTGATAACTACAATGAACTTCTTAAATACATTGATTTTGTTGTACTTCCCAGGTTCCGTCCTCAGGAAGAGAATGCCTCTGTGACGTCAGCCAGTGGGAGCACGCCTTGTGATCTGTTAGGGAGTATTTTTCAGGGGCAACAAATGCTTCACATGAATACCAACAAAATCAAAATTCACAGAGATGGTATTTTTAAAATTTCCTTTTTAAAATCATCATATATAACATTGAAATGCTAATGTTTTGGTGAATATATGAATGGCTCAAGTTTTTCACTTTATATATTTAGAATGTTAATGAAATAAGAGTTAATTTTGAAGTTAGTGGAAGAAAAGAAGGGGTGGCAGCTTCTAAGAATCATCAACAACTCTATTTGGAAATGTGCTAATTTGTGTTTTAGCATTGTATTTGACTGAATGTCTTAAATAAATTCAGAAATGTTTTGTGTTGTTTAATTTTGTGTTAATTCAATTTTGTAAATCTTGTATACATGTTATGATATATTTGATTTCAAGTTAATCTTGCATATTTTGGTAGACTGGTATAAGAAAGAATATCCCATGTGACTTTGTTTGTCTTGTGCAATGATCTTGTAGTGTTTTTGATTGATTAATTGATTTGTGATTAAACTACATTGAGTTATATGATGAAAATGTCAGTCAATTCAAAATAGGGTGAAGTAGTTTTTAACTCTCAGATGTTGTTACAGGTTCCCTGACTGCAGTGAAAGCCGATACTGACCCGAGGGAAGGGGGATCCAAGTCAACTGACTCAAAGGACGGGAAAACCCAACCAGGGGAAGGAACTCCAGCTGAAGGAGGGACCTCCAGTAAAGATAAAGAACGAGGGGACAGTGAAGTGGGGACAGGAAGTAAATTCCTGCGTCTTCCGATATTTGCTGGGTCGTCCAGCGTTGAACTAGACGACAAGGTGGAGTTACCGGAAGATCCTTCAGAGGTTCCCTTCCAGGAGGATGATGGGCTCGGAGATTCACTGTGGACAATTCAGAAACGTCAGGGGCAGATCGAGTTAGAACATTCAGAGGAATCTAACCCTAATGGTGGTAGGGCTGCGTCAGAAGAACAGAGAAATAATGAAGAAAGTGACTTGATGAAAAATGATGATGGAGAAATAGAGAAGTCTGTTAGTAGTGACAGAGAAGGAGAAAATAAATATAAAGTGAAGTTAGACCAGACTAGTAAAAGTGATAAACATAGGACACCTGGAAAGGGAAAAGAAAGTAAAAGCAGAAATTATCGGTCAAATCAAACTTTATTTACTTCACACAAAAGCAAGAAAACAGACTTGTATTCAGATATAGATGACAGTATAGCTGTACCTACATCCTCAGCTGTGTTTGAAAAAAATTCACAGGGTGTGAGTGAAAAATCCAAGAAACATAGTGAAAAAACAGCGTCAAGCAAAGTAAAGGTTGGTGATAAAAGTATTTGTAGTGACATGTTCGATGACAGGACACAAGATAGTGTTAGTGATCTAGGGAAACTGGAGGATTTAGACGACTTTAAACTGGAGAAGTCGCCCAAACCTGGTGACCTGCCTACGTACAGTAACCCACTAGTAGAGGACGTGAAGTTTGAGTACGAGGACTCGAACGATTCTGTTCCCAGCACCTCTTGGTCCGATGCCGGTATCGGCAGTGCCATCATCACACAAGAACAATACAGTGGTATGTGTGAAGTCTATCAAGAAGCATTTATCACAGTTATCTTTCTTTAGTTTTATATGTGATTAAACTTTCAGACATCTGTATTTAAGAAGTAAAATATTTCAGCTTTAAATTAGAACTGAAGCCCTTAAATTTACTGTTATATAATTTAGAAAGGTATGAATATATCAAGTTTAAATTTGGTTCATATGTTTAGGTAAGCAGTGAATACCGGATAAAAAAAATAATGCTATATTTTATACCAAATATCTTTACAGACAAGAAATGGAGAATGGATAAAGTTCAGAGCATGGATCAAGAGCTGAACAGTAAACCCTCCTCCCACAAATCTCCCAGAGGTTCTCGGAGAAGATCCGATTCCAAAGGAAAGGAGCAGGACCCAGGTTTATTGATAACAGTGGCTGGGGGCTCAGAGGACCGTAGTGTGGCAGAGAAGAGAGAGAAAAACACAGAAATCTATGAACAACAGAAGTTCAGAAAAAACGAATCAGATAAAGAGTCATCTAAAGATCGGAGAGAGAAATCCTCGAGTAAGTCAAGGTCGTATCACAGGGAAGATGATTCTGATCATAATAAATTCAAATCTCGTAAACATAGATCCAGAAGTCGATCAAAAGAAAGGAGAAGAAGATCCAGATCTCGCGAGAGGAGAGAACGTTCAAGGTCTCGAGAGAAGCAAGATGGGTCCCGATCTCAACAAAAATCGTCCAAATCAAAGGACAAAAGGGAAAGGTCAAGGTCAATAGAGCATAAATCGAGGGAAAGACGTGAGAGATCAAGATCATGGGAAAGGAAGGAGGGCTCAAAGTCCACAGAAAAACGTCAGAGGTCACGGTCTCGTGAAAGACGAAAATCAAAGCGGGATAGATCCAGATCAGTGGAGCGAAGGAGAGAGCGGTCAAGATCTTCAGAGCGAAGACATGACCGATCAAGGTCTGTGGAAAGGAAGCATGATCAGCATAAGCAAGAACAAACCCGATCAGCAGAACGACGTCGTGATCACTCTAGGTCCGTAGAACGGAGACAATCTACAGACGAAAGGCACTCAAGGTCCATGGAACGCTCAAGTAAGAAAAATAGGAGGGAGAAATCAAGTGAAAAACGCAAAAGTAGAGATCTAAACTCAAGTCCTCACAGACAAGAAATTGAAGAGAGGCTGGAACAGGAGGAAAAATTAGATGTGTTTAGCTATGGTATAAAGCGTCTTCATGATGGGAAAAACAAAAAGAAGAAGAAACTCAGAACTACAGAGACAGAGCCTATTGTGATTTTATCTGATGATGAACTTGATTCAACACCAAAAATGAAATCAGATCGAAGTTCTCTGAAACAAAAGACAAATTCTGATGAGAGGGACTTGAACAGAATTGAACCTATCATTACAGCTCGTTCATCCTCAAATCATCGCACAAAGGACAAAAGTGAGGCTCGTGAGCCTCCTCTGCCTACTGAAGAAGTGATTCAACCTCCCATGCCACCAGCCATCTCCAATGTTATCAAAGTATTAACAGACTCTAAGGAACCCAAGAGAAGCAAATCTCGCCATAAAGAGGTAGAAGAAGACATCTTTTCTAGAGAAGAAGCTAAAACCAAAGAAAGTGAAAGGCATAGAAGCTTTGATGAAGAAATGGAAGATAGATCATTTGAGCAGGAATGTGCATATGATCCTGCGTTTCCAACAGTTGATATGGAGGAGTCCCCAACAGAGGATCAACCCATTGTGTTAGAGGAAGCTGCTGAACCCATTCAAATGACTGTCAACCCACTTCTACATAAAGAACTTCCCATGCAAAGTATTTCACCCCTTCCTGGACCCCCTCCACCACCCATGCCTGGTCAGGGACTTCTTGGGGAGCCCTCCATTCTACTACCAGCTTCCGCAGGAGAGCCATCACAGTCTATGTTACCAGGGGCGGGGCAGCAGATTCCCCTTCAACTTCGCATGCTGGCCCCAGGGTTCGCCGCTCAGCAGCCAGGTGGCCTTCCCCCACAGAGACAGCTGATAATGAATCACCCAGTGTTCATCAACCGCCCAGGATCATTTCCTCATCTTCAGCAACTTCCCCCTGGACACCCCCTACAGCCACGCCTTGTTTCTACCCCAGGGGGCATGGTCACCATGCAGAACCAGTTCCCTCATAGAATTCCATCCCTGGTGTCTGTTCCAGGACAGCATGGGCTACTGAACGGTGCATTAGATCATCTGTCACATGATCCTCATTTAATACTGACTTCAGATCCTCATGGTGATCCCAGATTACATCACCCTCACCCTCCCCATCCCCATCCCGAACACCGTGTCATCTCAATACGACCAGAAGTCCCCGTGGTACCAATGTCTGTCCATGATAACATGCCACTCTCCATAGCATCAAGTGAAGCTCTCTCCATGAACCAGCCAAATATCATTCCATCAGTCTCTCAGTTAGAACAAATATCACAAATCACAAAGCTCCTAAACACCCAGGCACAGCTGGCTATGTTTGGGAAAGAATCAAAAGGCTTAGAGCATCATGAGCACAAGCAGGAGCCAATGGAACAGAAGAACAGCAATAATGTGTTTAAGGTTCCCCTGCCTCCCATTCTGACACACACACTTAACAAGGTCAAGTCCGAGAAAGAAAACATGGAGATGGTGGACATGGACATGTCTTCACCGCAGGACAACGGAAACATCGAGATTCCCACGTCGTCCTCAGAGAAGTCAGAGCGAAGCAGAAGACGGGACAAGAAGAAGAGCCACCGACACCGCCAGGACCGTCACCGCACGAGTCACGAAGACAGACACCGCTCCAGCCACGAGGACTCGGTGACCTCCACCGTGGAGAAAACCTACGACCAGATCATGGAGGAGATGAACAGTGTGGATGAGATTCCGTCCTCAGCCGTGGAGCTGACCAACAAAGAGAAGGTGAGGCCAGGCTTCTTGTGTGGGAGTCATCTTGCTGTAAATGTCAATCAATGAATGTGTCTGAATATTGCAATTGATGTTAATCTGTATTGGATGAACTTTCTGTATGTTCATTGTGTGTCTTTATAATGTTTTTACAGTACCTCAGAAAGCTGCATCTTCAGGAGAGGGTTGTGGATGAAGTGAAGACTGCATTGAAACCATTCTACAGTGCTAAAAAAGTCAACAAAGAGCAGTACAAGGAGATCCTTCGCCGAGCTGTGCCAAAGGTAAGCTCTACACATAAAGTCAGCC
>WFKH01011801.1:56733425-56754088 GCA_016163765.1 Magallana hongkongensis | reverse complement strand
GTGATAAGAAGATGATGCCAGAAAAGAACAATTTTGAATTGCCATAATATACTCGTTTAATGCAATTTAGTTTCGATCTATTCGACAATAAAATAAGCAATTCTTCTCCACCCCCTTCCAAAAGAAAGAAAAAAAAGAAATGGAAAGAATATATAATCATATATATTTCTAAATACAAAAAGGCAAAACCTTTTTAAAGAAAATTAAAATCCATGTATTCCCTTGTGAGATGCGCTGATCTAGCATTGTGGCAACGCACTTTGAAAAAATTATGCACTTTGAAAAAAATTTTCAAAGTGCGTTAAATTTGGGACCAAATCAACGCACTTTGAAAAAATTTTTCAAAGTGCGTTAAATTTGGGACCAAGTTAACCCACTTTGAAAAATTTTTTCAAAGTGCGTTATGAAGGTACATCAACATTTTTTAGCATCGAGACACTTAACGCACTTTGAAAAAATATGTATAAATCACAAATTCTGGAATTAAATTCCCAATTTGTTGATAGAATGATGATTTGTTTACACTAATGAATCTAATTTACCGTCTTTGAGAACGGGGGTGGGGGTGGGGGTTAACCAAAGATACAGGTCAATTACCAGTACATCATTTAATTGATTACAGGAAGAAGGTCCCCTACCCCTCTTTTTCCTTCCAAAACATATAAATTTATTATGATATTCAGCAACTTGGAGTAAATGTTTAAGATCGGAAAAAGAAATACGCTTTGTTGTAAATTAGGTACAGTGATATTGAAAAAACGAGCTGGTCAAACAATAATTTCTCCAACGGTATGTTAAGAATCTATAAGTGTTTCAACATAAACCCTCTTTTCAAATTCTAATTAAATAAATCACTTCATTATAAAAAAAAATACATTACATTGACAAACATTAAATTATTATAAACTTTAAAAAAAGCATTAGGGTGTAGGATTTTTTTCCCGCACTGATCCTCTAAAAGATCATATTGTTTTTGATACCCATAACTAACGTATTCTTTTTTCACATCATGTTTGTTTATAAGCACATGCAATTGAAGCCAGTTGAAATATGTTAAACATTATCTCCATTATCAATAAATAAATTAAATCATTTTTGTTTCTGGCATAGCCCAATGTACCAGATAAGAAGTAAATTTGCTGCATACACAAAAAAGGAAAATGCAGTTGCTAAGCGATGCAGTTTATGTCATATTTGGATAACTCAAATCTCCCGAGTTGTTCTTTATGTAAATTGTCAAACTACGTAAGCTTATGAGAAAAAAAAATCGAATCGAGAAATTGTTTATCATGTTAGCTGAGAATGCTTTGGGTTCTTTTTTTAAATATATCCCATTAAAGGGGCATGGTCACGATTTTGGTCAAATTCTATTTTTCTGTTTTTATTATTTACAATGCTTTAGGAATGCATTTCCAATCACTAAATGAAATTGGAGAGTCAGTAGTGAAGTTATAAGCAGGATACAGGGCTCACGATTCTTTGTCATGTAAACAAGGCTCGTGCCCTGTTTTTGTTTACATTAGTTCAATATACCGGTAAAAGTTCTTTTTCAAGCTGATTTTTCCATCTTCTTATTCATTTTAAGCATAAATAAACAGATCCTAACGTTTACCACATTCATTTTCGGCCTAAAACTGGAGTTTTCACGTCAACGTTCAAAATGTAAACAAAAGCTTTGTTTACATAGCAAAGAATTGTAAGCTCTGTAACTCGCTTATAACTTAACGAGTGACGCTCAAATTTTGGTGGCATATTAAAAATGCCTTACTGAAGCATTGTAAACATTAAAATCGGGAACATATTTTTTGACCAAAATCGTGACCATGCCCCTTTAAGGTAAACAAGGTTAAACAAACATTTATTGTATATAAAATTATATATTATTTCGACTAAACCCTGAACAATTTTTTTTTCAAAGTGCGTTAATACTGACGATATCAACGCACTTTGAAAAAAAAATATTTTTTTTCAAAGTGCGTTGACTTGGTCCCAAAATTAACGCACTTTGAAAAAAATTTTCAAAGTGTGTAATTTTTCAAAGTGCTTTGTAACATAGCATTAAATTCGTGTCAAATACCTTAGGTGTTGTTACTGATGTGTAAAAAACGATACAGGATATGGCTTGTCGACATCGTCAAAAGGAGATGTTAAAAGTGAATCAAATAAAATCCAGACCGTAGCCATCAGGTGATTTCTTGGGCCAGTAGGTACTGCAATCCATTCACTGAAGATTAATTATTTCAGGTTTTAAAAATGAATCATACTTGTTGAAGAATGTTAATGTCCTAACGATTGTTAAACGAGTGGTTGATTTATTGACACTGCGCCACAATCTGCATGTAGAACAAGAACATTGCGTGCGGTATGTGGACACTGATGGCTTCTGGTCAGGATGACGTCATCAACTGCGGTATCAGAAACCACAGGGTGGTGTTTCAGCTCCTCATTTGGAGTTTTATGACTTTCTTGATGAACCTATCCTAATGTCTTGGGCATCTGTCATTTAACGAGAAATATCATTTTATTTTTTCGAAATTACAAAGTACAATGCTACAATGCATATTACAGAATTTTATCAATAATTTATTATTCAAAGATGCAAAAGACTCCGAATTATAAGCGTATTTTTATTTTATTTTCTAATAATTAAATCACATTAGTATTTGTTTTAACAAGGATTACTAGCCTTTTTATTCACATAAACAGGTCTCATTGTCTAGCACTACCAAAGCTTTAGCAAAGAAAAATCAATTTCTTGATGGAAAAGAAAAAGAGAACGTTACGACAGTTTTTATTGAACGGAGTATTGTGATATGTAAACAAAAACTCAAAGATTAAAATTCCCCATTTAATTAATCATAAAAGATTTTTAAAAAACTTTTGATTTTTTTTTAAACATCTTATTAAAAATTTACTTCTGTTTCTCGTATAGAGTTTACATGACAATTTTTAAATAAAGAATTATTTTCAATTTTTGTTTAAATTGACAAAATATTTTAAATAGTTGTGTAAAAGTGCAGATTGTTTTTAAACAGTAACTGTCTCCCTGGACATAAAGGTACATGACAGGTAGCGAGAAAGTCTCCCACCGAGGCATTCCACGATCGGTCACGCATGAGCGACTATCGGTGTCATGCAGGGCTCATTTGTTTTCTTACCCCTAGGTCACATCGTGCGTAACATCAGCCTTATTCTTGGATCTTCATCGGACGAGGGAAGACTGCTGGAGCCGCAGACCTTGTTCAGTGTTCATGATAAAGCCTGAACAAAGTAAAGGTTCAAACAGAGTGTTAGAACCATCCGTCAAGTTGGGACTGCGTTGATTTTGGAGACAATAATACGCATACCTGAGTCGGTGGCTTGCTTAGAAATACATGGATCAGTGATTTGCTAATAAGCATAAACAAATATTTATTAAATCTAGCAGGATTTGTAATTAGTGCCCACTTTATGAAAACTGTGCTAAAGGAGTCATTAATTGGTGAAACTATGAACAGTCTGAGTTATGTTGCCTGTGTTTCGTTCTTTTTAATTCTCTTTGATGGAGCGGAATGCTGGTTTGGAAAAAAGCCTGCCAATAAAAAATGTTTGTTCGAACCATGCAAAAACTATTGCCGGAACGGAGGAACGTGTACCCAGGACGATTCGACGTGTCGTCCCCTCAACTGTGACTGTCCGCCGGGGTTCACTGGAAGACGATGTGAGGAGATTTTGGGTGGTACCACGGAATCCGTGAGTGTCCAGTCCTCTAAAGATGGATGTCCACTGAGACCGCTGGAGGATCGCCTGTGTTACCCCTTCCCTTGTGTACACGGACACTGCAACAACACGAACGGACAACGGAGATGTGTCTGTGATAAACGCTGGACGGGGGACAGGTGCTCCCAGCTGGACTGTTCCTCCTGTGGAAGAGGTGTGTCCTGTCAGCAGACATCTTGTGGCGAGATAACGTGTGATACCCCGAGTACAACAAGGGAGGAAACAGTACAAACCACGAGTCCTCCGGATGGAATGGTTCTGCGGCCCCTGATAGAACGACTGTGTGCGCCGACGTTTGAGTGTATCCACGGAGTATGCAAAAATAGCGGAATCAGCTGTGATTGTGACGATGGGTACACCGGATTATTCTGTTCCGAACGGCTGGCCACCACGACACAAACAACAGATGAAAAAGAAGATGAAGAAGACATTAGTGATGTGTGTTCCGAAGGTTACTCGCTCCGGCCGCTGTCCGAGAGACAGTGTCAGGGCTCCCTCACGTGTAAGTTCGGGGTCTGTGTGGAAGTAGCCGGGGAGTCCCCGGCACGAGTGAGGTATTCCTGTGGTTGTGACCAGCGGGCCAGTGGTCAGCAGTGCGAACACCGGTGTTGTCGTGACTGTGGAGAGCACGGAGAGTGTGTTCTCAGCAACGGAAAAGAGCTCTGTAACTGTCAGTACGGATTCATGGGCAAAATCTGCAACGAAACGATACTGGAGAGTAAGTTGTTTCCTAGGTTGCTACATACAAGTCTTAAATACATATTTAGCTCGAATTGTAAATGTTCAGGTATTTCGAACATCCCTGTCTGTACATGTGTGTTTAATCTATAGGGGACGTGGAGGAGCAGGTGTCCGGGGGCTCCAGTAACTGGTACGCCTGGATGCTGGGGGTGTGCGCTCTGATTCTGGTCGTCTTGTTGGTGACGGTGGTGATCATTCCTTATCTATTGTGGCGCAGAGGATCTATTCTAATAATGAAAATTGTTCATTATCTCCAACCCACTGAGGACAACAGTAAGACATATTTCACTTAATTCATATAAATGTATATTGCCACTGCCCTCTTTCTGTATGTGCCCTGTCTCTTTCTGTCTCTGTCTCTTTCTGTCTCTGTCTCTTTCTGTTTTTCAGTCTCTTTCTGTTCAATGAGTGAACGTTAGTATCGAGTTTTGTTTATGATTCTTTATAATACGTACCACTAACACACTATGGAAGTAAACCGGTTATAAAACAACACAATATGAAACTAAACCGGTTATAAAACTACACAATATGAAACTAAACCGGTTATAAAACTACACAACATGAAACTAAACCGGTTATAAAACTACACAATATGGAAGTAAACCGGTTATAAAACAACACAATATGAAAGTAAACCGGTTATAAAACAACAATAAATGCCGAATCTACACACTACATTCTGTACCGTTATCTGGTAATGTGTTTGTCCCATGTCACTCTGTCACTTTATTTTCATGAACACTTTTTTATTTCTTGGTGAATTGTGGTTTATTATGAAGCACATTGTAGAATAGATGTTGATTGTTATTGCTATTCAGATATTTAATTACACTAACATTTTTTTACGACCGCAGATTCTTTTTTTATGCAGGCTTGAAGTTTGCGTTAAAATTTTTTAACTAAATAATTTATTAAGGCAGTAAATATACATACATGTGTGTAATTTGACAATTCAATGTTCATGTTCTTATTTTTCAAATGCAAACAAAATGGGACATTGAAAGTTTGGACATATACTTACTTAGTTAGTATTTTGCATCGTTTTCGATATAATATTATTTTTGAAAAAGCCTTTAAAAGTTCAAACATGACACAATAAATTAATTACAGTGTATTTCCTCATAATCACTCCAACTCAGAAATCTGGAAGCATAACAGTTCTAAACCACGGTTAACCAACTACAAGCAACAATAGAAGAGACAAGCAACTCTAAAGTATAAAGATCATAATGGATGGTTACAAGCGAACAAGACCGAATTTTTGGCTTGGTTATGTAAAACATAAAGAGAGAAACGTTGACAAATTGTACCGTTTCATTGATGTGTTTTTTAGCACCACGAGGTGCCCGGAAACAACAGATACTAATGTAATTTCTAGCGTAAACTCCATTCATCACACAGTGGTTTAGTTGTCACGTGATTAAAGCTTTCCCTCGGGATCAGAGAGAGGGATCCATTAAGTGTTACACGGGAAAGGTTTTCTGAAATATGGACTTGTTTGATAATTTTTTTTTAAGAATATCCCATTAATATTTGTTTTCGAACAGAATCTTTTCTTTAAAAGAGACTTTTCAAGATAACACTGAAAACGGAATGGCTAAATTATTTGGTTTCTAGCGAAGAAAAAGGTTTCTGTATCTTAAAATGTGTAAAATAAAATCATTTGATTAATTGACAATGTCAGATGAGCAGGTTATTAAGTTGCAACCAACTACAAGTACTGAAATGCACGCAGTGCCAGTAATAGTATACAGAATACAATAAATTTTATGCACTGCGCAATAGTACTTATGATTATTTATGGAAAGCCTTTACAGCTATCTTTTGACGGACCATCTGTGTCAGATTGCTGATAATAAGATTTAAAACAGGACAACTATAAAGTATCGTATATTGTTCTATGCTATAAAGAAAAACATTGTGTATTTGAATGACAGGCGATCTGAATAAATCTGCAATGCTAAAGATCTTAATGAGAACAAATCGGGGATGACCTTCAGCCGCCCGGAACTTGGACCTGTCAGACTGCAGGACTGATTTTCTTGTTTATTGGAAACCACTTATTTTTTTTTATCCTTTTCTTTATTAAATTAAAATAGAAACATCAAGATTTTGATTCGTAACGAATAAAGTAATAACCGCTATTAAAAGGTTTTTTTAAAGACTGCATGTCTCAATTCCCCGAAACAACGTTCTTCACCCACAACTTCTAATCCAGGCAACAATATGTACCTTTTATTGTATTCTGTTTGCAATTTTTGACTTCTTCTTTTAAAGTTTCCAAATATTCTACATGAGTAATATTGCAAGTTAGGACATAAAGACAATTTTGAGTATTGTCAAAATAACGAATGGACTAGTATTGCAGTGCTTGCTCACAATTCTGCAATGTAGATTTTTTTAATTGCATTTTTAAATAATGAAAACTCTGGAATTGTTGTGCAACTTAGTCACTGTTGACATCAAATATATACAGAAGATAAAGATCTAGCTACGCATTGCATTGTATTACACGGGGCTATCACAGCTGTATCAGAAAGGAATTTGTCAAAGTATAATGAAACAGAAAAAGCTTGACGCTGAAATTAAACATACAAGTCTCAAAACTTAAACCTTAGGCCTAGTGATTTACATTTTTATGACGGTCAAAAAAATCTGGAGTTGGAAAAATTTTCTTAGTGTCACAATTTTATACTCATTGATTTAAGAGTGTTACTACAGATTTTTTTTATTTTGACACATTTAAACTTATTATTTATACTTATAACCTGTCAATATTTCATGTATTTATTGATGAATATATAAAGTACAGATTCGATCGTTCCCCTCAAGTCTTCATTCATAGTAGGCATTGGATTTTGATATAAAAACTTAGCGATAAAAAGTTGGGGACTGGTTAAGATAGAGTGGCTTTTTCTTGCCCAATGTAAATGGTACTCGAGTATAATATTATTATACTATACGTGCATATTGTTTTACCGTTGTAGATGATACGATGTATGACGCCCTGATAGCTTACAGTGCTGAATCAGACAGGGACGCCACGGTGGCGACAGACGTCATATACCCATATTTACGTCATCAGTGTGGGTTCAAAGTCAAGTTACGGGGAAACCAAAACGGTAAATTTCGATGTCTTATCCTGTTTCTACTTTGTAAAAACCGCTATTAAAGAGGTTCGCTCCTTAGATTTTTGGGTAGCCATTTTGGGTCACCTCTAGTCTGAAAATTCTGCATCACATATTAATTCTAGTAGTATATTTATATTTTACAATGCCAAATAAACTATATTGAATAAAATTGTTTTTAAAAAAATTACATTTTTACAGAGTTTAGTAAGGGACTATATTTTGTGGCGGAAGGTTTTCAAGAAAGAAATGAACAATTTTCATAACTCATTAGTTTTAGAGTACTGTTACTTTAGCTTCCTAATTTTCAGCTCAGAACAAACTTCTAAATAGTTTGTGTATTACGATATATTCATGATATTCTGAAAAATATATTTAAACAATATTTTGATATTTCTATCGATATATTTTGGCATATTTAGCTTATATTTCATAGAAGTTAAGAAAAAATTAACTCCAATTTTGGCCTAAAATTAGCTTATTTCATGCTATATCTCAAATTTTTGGAATGTGACCCCTACTTATTTTACTTTTAAATGAGATATTAAATGTATGTCTATTTGTATGCAAAGTTTTGGAAAGATGACATTACTATAATTTTTTTTATTTGCGTTATAATTTGATTACTCCAAAATTTTGTAACATCTGTTGTTGTGTTCATTGTGTACTGGCCTTTGAAGCCACCAGTAAAGCAAGAATTTTTAAACTTTGACTTAGGTTTTACTTTTATAGTCACTACATGTGTTCAACTTCATACTTTTTTAAAATCATAATTATATAATTGTTCAAACTATAAATATTTGTTTGATTTCTTCAAATTATCAATTTCTATGTCAAATTTTAGCAAAAATTTCAGGAAAATTATCATTTCTGTTTGAGGCCTGTATTTCCAAAAAATGGCATGTGACATGGGTCACAAATAAAATAAATGAACATTTTAGGTCCCCATCTTTATATCTAAGTGGTTTTCGGATGATTGACATTACTATTATTTCAGGAGCCAACCTCCTTAAAAGGATTCTTTAAAGAATGCATGTCTCAATTCCCCAAAACAGCGTTCTTTTAGTTAATTTAACCGATAGAATTCAAAACTAAACATTTCAATAGTTTTAATTGTACCTCTTTTCAAGCTTTTTTTAACCAAAGCACGTTGTCTTTTTCTGTTTTCAGCATCTGAGGACGACAATGGTGCTATCCAAAAATGCCATAGACTTGTTTTGTTGGTATCTAGTGATTTTATTTACCGAGAATGGCCATTGCTTTCCAGTGAAATATCAGAGGAAAGTTTTTCTAGTCTGAGAGAGCGAATTGTTCCAATATTTCTGGAGGAAGCTAGTAAACTTTGTTATTCCGCAGATAAACGTTTTAGAGATCTTGTTTCAAAAGTCGTGTTTATCACATGGTCAGATTTAGAAAAGGACAAAACGAAGAACTTGACCCGAATGAAATATTCACTGCCGAAAAAGAAAAGATTCCTCAAGGAAACAGCAGAAAAGGAACCAGATCTGAAGGAGAACAGTGCCGATTCAGGATTACAGAAAGATCCTGAAAATGGAATTATTCATAGCAATGGCGGGAACCATTTACTTTGGAAGGACAAAATAGACTTCCTGCAATCTGTAGATTTCAACCATAACCCTTATAACATGCCATATTTCAAAGGGAACTAGCTGATCGCAGAGATACATTTTTAAAATGTAATAATAACATTTGATTAAATTCGATGCATTGACTGATTTAATTGGTGCCAATAAAAATTAAATACATGTATGACACCATGCTCTGTACGTGTATCACGTCTTATTTATTCTTTAAAATTTTTGCTTTTATACATTATAGTTTTGTTTTTATTTTATATATCACCATTTTATGTGTTCAGAATGAATTGTTTTCTATCATTTACACCTGTTTTTTTTTACTTGGTTTTTGTTATATATAATCAACATTAACAAACCACAAGTCAGTGTCGATGTTAAGCATGGCGGGGTCTCTGTGTTGATTGACCTTAAGGCTGTCAAAGTAGAGGATGATCGAATCAGTCGGTAATTAATAAAACATTAGCTCACCTTTCTTGACTATGAGATAATCTGCATATGAAGTATCTGCTCTGCAAATAACGCATAGATATGAATTGTATCTTTTTAAAGACAAAAGTGACAACCATTGCTTGAGTTTGCAGATTCGTTTCAAAATTTTTATCAGTAGACCAGTCACCGTTTTCAAAAACCCCGGACCTGTAGAATGTATTAATCATTTCCAGAAAACAATTTTTGCTGTGAATAAAATCTGTGTACATTACGTTTCGGACCCAGCTGATTGTTAGGGGCACCGACCCGCCATCCTCCTGGCAGCTTCTAAAGTGTTATTGCGAAATTGTTCATATTTTGCATTTAAATTTGATAATGTAATAAGTGAATCACTCTGTACCAGAGGGTTTCAAACAAATTAAGCGTCGTTAAACGATGCTTAATTATGAAATTAATTAAGGTTTTTGTGTACCTTGTAACTTTAATCCATCTTACAAGTGTTTTGTTATTTACGTTCTCTCTCTCTCTCTCTCTCTCTCTCTCTGACAAATCGTGAAAGCATCCATAATTAACTAGATTTTGAATCTAAGACAAATGTTCATTAAGCTACAGAAGCTTATTTCTTTATAGTAAAATTATAATAATAATTAATAAAAAGACGCTTTGTCTAAAGAGATTCTAATGCTCTTAAATGTTCTCATGTTAGAAGTGTAAGGTTCTCTAGAACATAAACCAATGCAAAAAGCCCCCCCCCCCCACAAAAAAAAAAAAATAAATAAATAAATAAATAAATAAATATAAAATTAAAAATCTAATCAGTGATACCACGTGGATACATAAACAATTCTGAACATGTTAAAAATCTTTCCGATAAAGATCGCCCCTGTGTCGACATATTGACATTTTCCCGTCTGTTTTGTTTCTTATTTCTGGTGTCACTCGCTGAATAACAAACTACTGTTCTCTTTGAAGTGTGGAAAGATCTTCTGATCTTGATGAATCGCTGGAAAACCAAAGCCAATGCAGATAATAGTTTTTGGTATAATCAGTCATTGTTTATAAAACAAAAAGACGGAACATTATTATTTGATTTATTAGTATTTTATGCAAACTGTGTTTACACAGAACTGTTCATAAAAATCAAAAGCAAAAAACATAGAATAAGAAAACAGAGATCGATCTTCAATAACACACTGCTGAAACCCATATTGATGGATGGTCAAGAATTGCTGACGAAACCGTTAAAGGTGCAGTTCTAACATCCGTAGAGAAATGAGAATCATTTCCCTTTTCATAGATTTAGAGGGAAAATATCATATTTACACCTATAAAATTCTTATTATGGTTAAAAATCCATCCGTTTAAAACTAACAGCATGATAAACACACCTTTAGATAATGTAAATAAAACATTTAGCAACTATGAAATGCTAATTGCATGTACTAGACATTGTTCTCCAGATATATTTGGTCGAAAGTACATACATCAAGGAAAGGAGACGATCCTTGTTTCGTTGTTGATTGGATTTGCTTTGTACTGTTACAGATTGATAAGCATAAGGTTTTGTTCAGAGAGATTGAAGTCAGCAAAATATTATTCATCTAGATAGTCTGTCTCAGATTACTGTTCCTATCACTTTTTGATGATTTTTGCCAAAATGCAAAAACCTGTCAAAAAAGTACAGTGTAAATAGAGTTGTAAAGGAAAAACTCTTGGATTTCTTTATTGACATGTCATCTCCTTTTACCTAAAGAAATTATCACAAGCGAAAACGGTTTTCTTACGGAGATTCAAAAATCTTACATCTTGTTTTTTTTCATTCGAAGATCTGCAGGACTCCTCGCGCAATTTCTAAACATTATCAACTGGATACCTTCTTTTATTTTATTTTTAGCTACACTCTTCAACCTGACAAGCTGAAGGGTGCGATTCGAATGACATTGTCTGATCAATAAATAAAAAAAGTAAGCAAAATGTGATACGAGAAATTCTTGGAACAGAGCATGAAAAACTGGCGTTTTTGTGCTTGTTTCGACATTTGAAAAAATTGTTGTTAAGGCGATCAAAATTAATGCAGGAAAAATATTTTTAAAAAATATATAAAAGTATAAAAAAAAAAAAATCCCCAAATTTCTACATGTTTTGGTTGTTATCTAAACCTGTTTTCACAACAATTGATCACTATATTTGCTGAAATGTGGAGTTTTGCAAAAAAAAAAAAAAAAAAAATCTAGAATCTAAATTGCTAGAACACGTCACAACAAACATGACAAGCTTCTCAATCCTGCATGGTCATCCCGTACAATTTTTTGATTTCTGCTAAAAGTATTGATTTTTGTGGCATTGGAAGCCTCATAAAAGGTATCCCTGGCAACATTTACTGAGAAAAGTTTGTAAGTGTACTTTTGGATTACAGAGCTTTTATAAGCCATAAATTTGATACCTCATCAGTTTTCGATACAGGTGTATAGAGATACACTTCTTATAACAGTCCTAGCATCAATCACGGTATTATTATTTTTTAAATAGTTTAAAAATTCTTATGATTTTTTTTTAACTATTGCATGCTCAATCATTTTTGATGAACAACTGTTTGAAAAAAGACATTCTTTCCTGGCAACAATGATTGATTTGCTGAAAACCAGTTTATATTTTTTGGTGACTTACATGTACATTTTGCCATGAATTTCTATAGGTAAGGTAATCAGTCATATTTGTACATGTATAACATGGAATTTTCTTCCTTATGAAATGAAGTGTTCAGTAGTTTGTTTCTCAGGTGTCAGCGTAGATGGCTTATAGGTCTCTTATTTACCTTTTTTTTAGTTCTTTTCTCCGGACTCTGATAATGAACTCAGTCATCATGTGTACTACTATATAGAGTACACCAAACCCTGATTATCCAGGCCATATGCTTGTTCTTGAACAACTAAGATTTAATACAACAATATCATATCTTTATTCAAAGAGAGTTAAAACTTATACATGTAAATGATAACAACTGACTTCACATGATGGCAGGGTCTCCACAGAAATCCCTGAACAAATTAAACAATCAATGATAAAAACAATCACCTTATACTTGAGTCTACATCTTTCCTATGAAGAGCATTATAAACATATATATGCCATCCCCATATAATGAATCAATGCCTGGCACACAAGACTCGATCATCTCATGGTGTACCTAAATCTACACCATTACACAATGCAAATGAATAGTAAGGTATAGAATATCAAAACACACTCTAACAAGAGATTCATAAATTTTCATTATTCATTTTAAATATTTATTAATACAAATGTACATTATACATTTTTACTTAAGATTTGGTTCCTTCAACATTACTAGCAATAGTGAAATCAGCACTGCATAATTATATCTTTATTAATCACAGCTTTTCATTCTGTAACATTAAAAAAATAAAAATATGTATAATTTTTTAAAATTAGAAACAGCTGAATAAACAGCACTGATAAAAAAGAACTAGCAAGTTTGAAAATTAATGAGATGGTAAAAATACATGTATCAAAAATAAATACATTGCATCATTGCTCTTTATACCACAGAAAATTAAAATTATCAAGATAATTGAGTCTATTCTTAGACATGATGTCAGTCCCAGTAGAGTTTAAGGTAGGCAAGCTTCCGATGATATTTCCTCTCTTCTTTTGTACTGTATAACTGCAACGAAAACCAGATGATTTATTACAGGTTGACTGTCAAAACTGGTTTTCTTTCAATAAAAATGACAAATGATTAATAAAAAAGTTCTAGACTCAACATAGTTTTTTATCAACATTCTGAGCAAAATTATTTTTTGAAATCCTGTTTCTTGCAGATGTATTATCAATTAAATTATTGATTTTTATTCATTAAAAAAATGATTACCCTAGCTACCTATTTACCCAAAGTTTAAACACTGATTCTGTAAAGGGCAAACAAAAAATGTCTAAAAGGTGGCCTTAAATTGACATATTTCCAAACTTTTCTGAATTCTTATTCATTTGTATAAAGTTCTTAATCTGTATTTTTTACTTAAACTGGAGAATATTATAACAGATAAATGCAATTTGGACTTAATATTGTGTGAAAACTCATCTATTTACCTTTTCTGTGTTTTGTCCTATTGTGCTCTGTACTGTGATTTCAGGCAGAAAAACGGGGGTACCACCAAACGACTGATGCCACTGCACCTTACGGTTTTGGGGAATTTCATGCTCATATGTCCCTGGTCTTTAACAAAAGAAAAAAAAAATGACAGAATAGTTTATGTACTAAAGCAAAAAACAAGTAATTTACAACTATAATATCTTTAATACTTGAGTAAAATACTGTTCAGATAATTTTTTATATCCTAGAAGGAATTCTATCATTTTGAGAGTTCATTGACATACAGCTAAATAATTACCCAGGTAGCACATCCACAATGTCACGCTTGTAGATGGGGAATCTGTCAGCTCCCACCAGGAAAGGTTTCTTATCTGTGTCAAAGTCCTTGAGCTTTGAATTTTCCTGTTGATATTCTGTCGGGCATGGTGTCTCAAACTAAAAGTTCAAACCACATATAACAATAATAATAGAGGTCAGTTACTGTTACATACTTGTGGTTTTATGGTTTCTCAGGAAATGGAGTTTAAAAAAAAAAAAAAACTTGTCAAGGAAGCAAAAGTGTTCAGCTTATTAATCAACATATCACTTAATAGATGCCGATTATTTGACTTATGAAAGGGTGAGAGCATCACAAATACGTTCCACCTACCACCACAGTTTTGGGGAGCCTCCTGGACGTCCTTGCTCCTAGAGTGTATCCTTTGACACTGTTTAGGTTGTGTTCTACCTGGTACATGAAATTTGTTTTCTACAAAAGAAAAAAAAAATATTCTTCACTTTTCTATTCTAGAAAAATTAGACCTCATTTAATTATATCATCAATTTTATGAAAGTGCAATGAGGGAAAAATTGAATAGTACATGTGTTTGTTGATTTGTTTTAGTATGAATAGGTATGTAGTATGTATTCAATGATTTGAGAATAAAAGCTTCTCATGGTCTTCTAAAAAAAATGCATGTTTTTTTCCTAATTTTGGTGATCTTTGATAATTATATATCAAGTCAGATTTCACTAAGATTATGGTAAGTATGGAGTTCAAGTCTCCTTTTATTTGTAATTTAAGTCTAAAGCTGGTCTCTTTTTATCAAAATACATGTGATATGTTTCTTACATCTTCATTTTCGTAGCAGCCAGGCCCCCTGTGTGGAGCTCCTCTTAGTGGAACAATCTCATTCCCAAATCTGTTTGGAGGCATCTTCACAGGGAAGAGCTCCCTGTCCATAGTGGTCATAAAAGAAACCTTCTGTTTCTTTTCAACTGTACCAAATAATCAGAAAAACATATGCTTATTCACATTTCCAGTACATTTGTACATAAACTATATTACAAACTACTGTAGAAGCACATACAGTTTATTTTCATTGGGTTAAAATTTCGTTGTTTTTAAAACAAATAAAATTTCATTGGCATTTAATTTTGTCATATCGTAATCACTAAAATGTATCACATATCAACTCTGTAGTTATTAATACTTGGGTTAAAAATTCTTCATGGATTTAATTTCGTTGATTTATACTGCCAACAAAAATAACGAAATTAAATCCACAACGAATATTTCTGCTTCTACAGTATATTTCATTTTCATATAAGTGAATAATTATAGGTAATCTTTGGGTACCAGAATGGCCAATTCTTATTAGATTCACCAATAGTATACACATTAAATTAGATACAGTACAACTGGGTTTTTTTATGGGTGCAAAAGATCCAGAATTTTTTTCTGGGGATGGGATGGGTGTCCGGAAATGATTTTGTTCAGCAGGGGTGGAGTTAACATGGCCTATTTTCTGTAACTTACCTAATGAATTAAGTTTGCAAAGTTTGCTTTCCAACTTGGGTTACCCACATGTCTTATATTAATCATCGCATGAACTTTATTTTCAACAGGGAGCAGGGAAGCAATACAGTCCACCATGAGAATTGTATCCAAGTTTAACTATTTTCAGAAAGATTCGGTCGTAAAGGGCTGTTATTTTTGCTAGCATAATTAACAGTTAAACATCTCCAGTGTTGTTGAAAACTGTCGGCCCTGTCGGCAAGGCCGGTAAAAAATTGTCTGGACCGATAAGTTTATGGAACTAGTTGGTCCAAATGACCAATCCAAAATTTTATCAATCGGGATTAGGATACAAAGATGAAGGTCAAATAAACAGCAATGGCGGCAATGTCGATCGAGTTTGTAGAAAGGAAAAGATACAAAAACAGACCCAATTAAAAATAATGCTGAAGATACCCATGGTCCTCGTGAGTTCCAAGCTATGATAAGGTGTCTCTTTATCATAGTTCAGCCACACATGGTCAGTTTATCTGCAGCCATCTTGAAACTCAGGAGGACTACAGGTGTCATTATTCTTTTTTAAACTGCAGCTGTTGTTAAAGTGTTGATATGGCAGTAGTTAAGGGGTGTAGTCAAGACACCAGAGAGTGCCAGAAAGTAAAGAAATGAATTATGGAAGAAAAGGTGAAATGAACCGACTGATAACGAAAATGACTTATCAGACCTGGCATTGGACATGAATATGTGATGGAATCAATAAAAATCATTTCGATGGTGCATTTTTTCTTTATTTACATTAAGATGTGCTTCTGGTCAGACAGAACCTTGTCCGAACTGACAGAATCTTTCTGACAGTGATAAAAAAAATTTCGCCAACTCTGCATCTTCTATAAGTTCTGCTCTTATGATGTGAATTAAACTGGATTTAAATCGCTGTAATTGATGTTTTTTGTTCATCTTTCATATATGAGCCCATGATTTTCACACAATTTACAGATCGAATTAATCTTTTTGTTCTGAAGCTGAAAATGATGTTTCGAGGAAATGCGGAATGTTAAATTTTGTAAACAAC
Source organism: Magallana hongkongensis (assembly GCA_016163765.1). Classification (NCBI taxonomy): domain Eukaryota; kingdom Metazoa; phylum Mollusca; class Bivalvia; order Ostreida; family Ostreidae; genus Magallana; species Magallana hongkongensis. Next base: position 56,737,467 of record WFKH01011801.1, on the reverse strand, counting down.
TCAAGTTTGCCAAGAAATTTTTTTTCTGAAGGCTCTGAATTAAATTGGCACGCAAAATTTATGCAAAGAAATGTAAATGTAAAACTTACCCTCCATTTTGATATGTACTTTTCAGGATATAATAGATTATTAAAACATTAAAATATGAATAAAGATATTTCTCTAAATGCTTCGATGTTGCTATGAAATCTGCGCATGCGTCATGAACATTAATTTCCGGATCCGAGAAATCACCGGTGAAAACAGAATATTACGGGAAAACTTGTAAAAGAATACAAAAAGGCGGTTTTAACAACATTGTTCTAAATTAGAACCTCCAATGCCATAAATATGACAAAAACACAAATACAGAAAATCTCCATTTGATGTGAAATTCATCACAGGTAATAGAAATTAAATAACAGTCGCAAAACCGTTCGAATTTTCTGCGTTACACATTACTGACTATGCTAGACAGTAACAGACCAGTGCAGTATCGAGAATTATCTGCCTGTTTCAGAACAGAGATGCATATAGAAACAAGGGTCTGTTACCCTCGTAACCCTTGTTACCCTTTTTTACAGAAGACACAGGTTTTATACAGAATTTGAAGCATTGTTAAAGCAGAGACATAAATAACAGAGATTGGCAACTCCGCCATTAGCGCATTAGCGTGTTTTGTTGTTGAAAAATGGTACGGGACCAGGGGTAGCGGAAGGTACTTCGTATTGGGGCGCCGGTTTTGGTCGATAACCGGGGGGGCTATGCTGACACGAATTCTCTTGCGGAAAGGTTCAAAACAGCTGTAGCATCTCGGTGAATTTGCAGGATTGGATAATTTTTAACACTTTTTGTGTCATTGTAAAACGTAAATTTTCGAAATTCTTTTTGATTATAACATAGTACAGTAACAGAAAAATTATGACTTTGTGAAATTAACCTCGTCAAAATGACCGTAACTAACCATAGATAGAACTTAAACCAGAAAGGATTGAAAGATTTTTCTTGCCGAAAGAACACTTTAGAAACTTAAAATATACAGGGTGATTAATATTCTCTGATAGCTGATTATAACTTACTGTACAACTTGTTATTTATCATCAAAGCTAGAGAACATATATTCTTTATTTCTTTAATGCCGAGCCTATCTAATTAATGCCCTGTCAACACACGCCAGAAACAGGTCTTTTGCTTGTGTAAACAATAGAATTCACACTTCGCCGCTCCATTGAATGCAGATCGCCGTTACCATCGCCGCTCCAATGAACACAGATCGCCGTTATAAAATTTCATTTTAGCCTTAATATTTCCAAAAAAATCATTTTGGGGCAAAACTATTGGGGCGGCAGCCGCCGCCCCTGCCGCCCCTGTTCTGACACCCTTGGGGACCAACCTTACTTTGAGAACTACATTTTAGTAAACTGAGATAATGATCTTAAACCAAAAGTATATGGTTTTAATGAAAAGTGTGCATTGGTTTTAGACATTTTTGAAACAAAAAATTGAAAAATAAGATTATTAAATAGAAAATATATTGACCAGCTATAAAACATCGGCGAAATCTCGGACGAGGGGTAGCCAACTGCCTCCTAAAACTCCTCTTTTAATATTGTTTATATGACATAAACTCATGAAAATATAATATTTTGAATGTTTTGGTAATAGGTTTTAGCTGTTTATATTTCGAAATAATTGTTTATTAGAAAGATATACTGATTTAAACTGAGAACACTTTACAATAGGGACCGCTAGATTTCGCGAGATTTCGATCAGTTGCCAATCTCTGTTATTTATGTCTCTGGTTAAAGTTTAAATTAGGAAGGATGATTATTACATTAGTCTGGTTTCATTTGTAACTGGGTTACAGATTTGCCATACAGGGAAACTGTACTTTATTCTTGTCATATATGGGATTTTCCCAGTGTCAAACAGCTGTCAAACATTTATTTTCATAAAATTGTCAGGATATAATCACTTGTAACAGGGATGTATATTAGTGTATACGTCCCTGCTTGTAAGTATCACGGCAGACATAAATAACATTTTGTTATTGTTATTAATGTCTCTGTAAATACACAACTACATAGTTTTTTACTGTATAGGTTTCATATACACAAAAAATGGCAGCTCGGTCGGAGGAGGTACTACTGATTGTGAACCATGTGCGGAACAAGAAGACAGACGGCACGCTGTACATGATGGGGGAGAGGATGGGCTGGATGCAGGGCAGCAAGAGCACCTTCTCCATCAGCTATATGTATGCTGACATCAAAGGTTAGGAGATAGTTGAAACAGTATATGACTATGTGTGACTTTGAATTCAAAGAAGTTGAAGCATTAATGATTCAGCCTTTCTACCTTGTTCATGTCCATCAGGTAGACAGCTATACTCTGTCACAAAATATCTTCGATTCACATTATGCTTAATTACTCGATATTAATTTTATAAATTATAAATACCTCAAGGTTCAAACCTCATTATGCTTAATTAATCGATATTTATAAATTATAAATACCTCAATGTTCAAACCATGTTCATTCAAAAGTATGAAAAAATTCCAAGATTTCTCCTTTGAAATGCCCCCTTTAGCTTATCAGCTTTCAATACATGGCTTAGAATAAAGAAGTCTACAGGGATTTTACATAGCAACAGACATGAAAGTACACGGATAATAACATTGTAAAATTGTGCAAAGTATTCCGAGTAGATAAAAGGTGTCAATATTTCCCATTATAAATATCCGTAACAAATCTGTTTTGGTTCCTGTGAATTTTTCCGAGTAAAAAATGATTATGTTTCAATAAAGATACACATGTATCTTGGATATTTTTCCTTTCATAGATTTCATTTGTACTTCTTTCACAGGTGTGTTTTTTTATTAAAAATTGCCCAAAAAAATGACGTAAACAATAACTTGGGACAGACTACAAATGTTTATGTATGCTGACATCAACAGTTAGAGGATAGTAAAAAACAGAATATGACTTTTTCTGATTGGACATAAAGCAGATTAGGCATTCATGATGTAGCCTTTCTTCTTTGTTCTTGAGATCAAAGTTTCAACGGGAAATGATTTTTGTTCTGTTTCTCTGTCAGAAAAACATTCCTATTCATATTTGAATTATAGACCTAAAGTAAACGTAAAAGTTCGACAAATTATTGTTCTTTATGAGATCATCAACAAGTACTACAGGCTGGCAATCAAACAATACCTGAAAATTGAATGGATTAAGCTGAAAAAATTTACTGGTATCAATGCAGAGATTTATCAATGAATAAATCTATCAATCATGTACAGTGGAGCCTCAGTTATCCGGACTCTTTCGTTCCCAAGTCCAATCGTCCGGATAGGTGAAGCGTTCGAATATCTGAAATGAGTGAATTGTTGTCATGAATGATAATTGATATGTTTATAATGGGTGTTAAAACTGTTTTCTTTGCCTTTCACACTAAATAGCAACAAATTAGAGTTGTCTTTTGAAATTCACCTACTAGTTTAAGAAGTATTTTATTCAGAAATATACACAGAAGTATATAAATGAATATGGATCAAACAGCAGGCAAAAAATAGCCTATATTAGTTCTCTCCATTAAAGATCAAGGTACAAATACATGTATATTTATAATAGTAGTAGTGTATACATTTTTAAGTTTTACATATACATTTTACTAACTTATAGAGAATACAAAGATAAAGTGACTAGTTAAGAACAGATTAGAGGACAGAGAGAGAGAGAGAGAGAGGAGAGAGAGAGAGAAACAAGAGGCCCAGGGGCCACATCGCTAACCTTACTTAGCAACGAAAAGCTGATCAAATCTGCATTACAGTATCAAATTCAAAATATGTTGACAAATAAGTACAGTAGATCTTGCACAAAAAGTTAAAAAATCTGTCAATTTTTATCCACATATTTTTTATGGTAAATACCAAGCCCCTTTTGTTGTTTTAGTATTTGTGAGAAGATTTTTCTCTATTCCTTGGCATTAGTATTGATTTAAAAATCCCCCCTTTGTGGCCCCACTTTTCTCCAGGGAATCATTGTTTGATCAAACTTTAATCTA
>WFKH01011801.1:56698237-56728425 GCA_016163765.1 Magallana hongkongensis | reverse complement strand
TTCTCAGAGGATTATAATATGGACAATGAAAGAAAAAAATTCACCTGTTTTTGATACAAGGAACCCTGCTTTATATTGTTGTTTAGTCAGGGAATATTAGCCAAACTATAATAATAGCCAAATGTAGCTAAATATATTGTGTCCAAGTGTGAAATGTGCCTATTTATGTTATGTTTTTAACAATCTATATCTAGACACGTCAATTTTCCACCAATGCACTTCCTACCAGTTGAAATGCTTTCCTTTTTGTTTCTATATATATTCCAATACTTCCAGTTTTGACTTAATCTAACAAGGCATTGGTGAGACACTTCGTTTAAAATAACTTTTTTGAATATAAATACCACAAAGCTATAAAAAACTTTCCAAATTTATTAAGCATATTCTTCCTTTGAAATAGAGGGGTGTTTTAAAACGTGATTGCACTTGACAGGTGCACAGTGTAAAGATACCCAAGCCACGTGCAGTGAGTGACTAATCCTGTCTAACCAGCAATGTTGGTAATATTTGAAAGTGATTTGGGAAGTCAGAGTGTTTATACAAGCTACTCGTAGGGGCTAGCAGGAGAAAGGGTATGAAACTCAATTGACTGGCGTAATCTTTATATTGTATTAATCGGAGTATCAGTAAATTTTACTGTCCAGTTAAATGAAGCAAAATTTATAGTTAAACAGTGTTTTGTGGTAAAAACAGACCGTTCGAATCAGGAACGCGAAATTCCGGATATATGAGACAAAATAACGTATAAAAAATCTGTTCTCAAATAAAATAGTTCGTAAACTGAAGCGTTCGGATATCTGAAGCCCCACTGTATTGAGAATAGATAATGGCCATGTTTGAGATCAAAGTTATATCAGAAACTCATTTTTTCAGCACAAAAAATTTCACCTGACTCAAAAGAAAAAGTTCAGCTTCAGTTGGTATTGCATGATGGTGGGGCAAACACATTTCATTTCATCAATCCCAAGGGACGGGCAGCAGCCATTGCTGACAGAGACGGGGTGAAGGATCTACTACAACAACTGATACCAAAGTTCCGACGGAAACTCAGCAGTGAACTGGAGGAAAAAAACAGGTGTGTTAAAATTTCTTTTAATTACCGGTAGTTGGATGTACTGGTATAGGCCCTACTCCTCAGACTCCAGTTTGTGAATTGTTAATGGGAAGTGGCAATAAGTATTCCGATATCTACAAAAGAATAGAAAAACAGTTGTTTTTACTGTGAGATCCAGGCATCTGAATAAGCTTTTGTGTTCATCAGTAAGAATAGGATTTTTGATTAGTACAGTGTTTTCATTTTAAACTATATTTATGAGATCTCTTTGTTGGGCCTGTGCTTTTCATCTATTGTAACTGTGAAGTCAACATTTCTTTCTCTTAACCATTGGAAGATTTATACAAAAATGTGTGTAGCATCATCAGAACAATGAGAATTGCTCACCAACTTGAATATGATTTGATTATTAATCCTTTAGTAAACAAAATTTTAATCATTGCTATAATAAAGTGATATACAACCCTTAAAAGTAGGCATCCACCACTGCGTACAAAATTTTACTTATAACAGTTTTAAACATAATACATTGATTAAATTTTTTAATGCAGGATGCTTCAGGAGAACCCGGAGTTGTTCCAGTTATACAAGGATTTGGTGGTGACAGGAGTTATCACTGCTGACGAGTTCTGGGCTTCAAGGGTAAATAGCAGCAGCCTCTTCTACTTTTAAAACTCTTAAAAAATTACTTAATATGCTTCTAATGTTTTTTGCATCACAAGCCTGTTTTTAAGTTGTCTCTTTTTTGTTGTAGAAGAATCAGAATAGTGTCAGATCAGACAAATCACAGAATGTGGGAGTGTCGGCCGCATTCCTGGTATGAATTTAGATAAGAAGAAACAGTATCTTTTCTCAGATTACTTGATTTTTAAAAAGCAAATACTGTGTAGTCATTTTATTTTTGTGCGGTGCAAATTTTGCAAATATAAGGTAAATCTGAAGCATTTTTTTAGCAAACGCAATGTAGTTCCAGTCATAATTTCTTGATGCATTTTTAGTGATCATGTGATTTATTACATTACATTAGTGATTTTTAGTGATCATGAAAATAACAGGATATATGATTATTGCTATTGCAGAATTGTTTTTTTCATTACATTTATTTGCAGGTTGATAAAGTAATACATGCAATTTATTTCATTCTCTTTTATGTCTCCAGGCTGATATTAAACCTCAGACAGATGGCTGCAATGGACTGAAGTACAACCTTACTGCAGACGTGATCGAGTCGATATTCCGCACATATCCCATGGGTAAGCCTGCTGAAATTGTCTCAGATTCTGTAAACCAACAATTATTGGCAATGATTTTATTTCTGGATTTGACTGCTAGTGATTAACTGGTTTGCAGTTATTATTTTTTTTGCAATAGAGCCTATCTGGGGTACATGTATGTTGATATTCGATAACAAATACTAGAAAGATTTAAAGACTGAATTGCAAATCTTAGCAAAGATGAGATTATCAAAACCTTTTTTAATTTTTTCTCACATGCGCTAGCAACAGTATATTTTTTGGGATGGATGATAAGTATATTTCAAAAATTGTTGTAGTGAAAAAGAAGCATGCTGAGCACGTTCCTCACGACATGACAGAGAGCGAGTTTTGGACCAGGTTCTTCCAGTCCCATTATTTCCACAGAGATCGGACTGTGATGGGCTCAAAGGATGTCTTCACAGAATGTGCCAAAATTGACGAAAAAGGTCAGTCAGATTTCTCTTTCTTTAGATATTATTTTCTATTCAGTATAACAAAGCTGTTGTTGTAAAATATTTATCATATATTCTGTTGCCCTAAATTTTAGTGTTTTGCAGAGAAATTAGTACTTGCTTTGTTTTCATATTTGGCTTGTGTGTCTTGGCTTCAGTTTATCATATTTTCTTTCTTTTAGATATGAAAGAAGAAATATCTGGTAAAATGGTTGATCCATTTTTAGATCTCACAAAAATCTCAGACTCTTCTCTCCATGAGGTATGAAAATATATATTAACAATTTTTAAGCAATTACTATTATGTCTAATAATGCTCATGTTTATTAAAAAGGTGTATGATAAACAGTACGTAATGTATGACAATCTCAACTTTCAGGATTATCGAGGTCTGACAGAAGACACGAGGATTAGTAATAATGTGACGAATGGAACCATGATTCGGAGATTCAATCATCATTCTGGAATGGTGCTGAAAGCTTGTACAAAAAACCCTCAAAACGCTCAGAGCTCAAGTGCAGCAGACAATTCTCTTCAGTCCAGTGATACTCAAAACGGAGTAGTGACACCCAAAGTAAATGGTGTAGTAAACGGAGAGCAGGGGCCGAGTTCCAGCAAAGACTACTGGGAACCAGTGGCCAAAAAACAGAAACTGCAGGAAAAGATTCACATGGATGATTTAAGGGACTCGAAGATTAAAAAGAATGTGAATTTACGCCTACACAAGATGGAGGGTTATCTGCACGGTCCAACTCCTCTCATGATGTCTCGCTACACGACCAGTGAGGACCTGGTTCAAGCCTCGGAGTCGGTGATGCAGGACGTCTACCAGTGGTCACCTGACCTGTCAAATGTAGGTCAATCATGTTCTCTGTCAAAGTTCTGTTTCTGTGTGGACAGGAATCTAACTTTTATGACTTAATTTGATCAGATGATATTTCATTGTACTAGTAGTTATTCCATGTATGGTTAAACACAACTTTTGTGTTTATTTCTGATACAGGTGCTGTCTGGGTCACAAGCCATTGTTATCCTTAGTGAACTCTCACCTGGAGGGGCCCTAATGAAAGGAACAAGTCATCAAGAACTGAATCGTAAGTCTTCATCTGATTAATTACTAAAAGTAGATTGTCATTAAATGCAAATGATGCTAAGGTGAGCTCTTGGATAAATTGACACTTTCAAGCGCACTTTGAGTTCTGGGCATTTTTGTGATGGGGTAGATCTAGATCACATGAATGCACCATGGTTTTAAAAACTATCTACAAACACACATTAAATACCAAATTATGCTTTGTGAATGCCACTTCCCAACACTTGCTATAGCATTTATTGATAATATTTAAAAAGTAAAATTTATCTTTACCTTCATAACTTATCTATTAATTATTGTATTTATAAACTGGAGAAGGAAATACACATGCTTTGTATAAATAACAACAGTTGTTGGATGTCTTGATTCTTCTTCCGTTTTAAGTTGATCCCTTTTCGTTGACAGAGATTGTTCCCCCTGACGTCCAGGAAGAGGTGAAGGCCAATTACAGCGCCCTATTGGAACTGCTGCGCCACTTCTGGACCTGCTTCCCTGTGTCGTCCAAATCCCTGGAAGAGAAGGTCATGGAGGGAGAATCTACTTCAATTAAGGGGGGGGGGGATGTTGTAAATAGAGAGGGGTGACATATACAAGGGTTTATCCAAAAGTAATGTCACACAATGCAAAATGTTATGGATTTGATATATCAACCTAAAAGTGAGAGCTAGTGGACATGGTACCCTTTATGTTGTTCCAATATTTTATTAAAGCATATGTTATGTTAATAAATGAATTAGATAGTCAGAAGACATACGCTCTGAAGGAAAATTAAAGCTAGGTTCTTCTGTCATCAGCCATATTATAAAGCTACTTTCATGACATCTTGAAGAGCCATCCATAAAACTTAACTCATATTGAATAATCCAATACACTACTCCATATATCACAAAAAGAGTAATTACTTACTCGATTAAAACAAAATGATAAAAAAAATGTGAATAGAGCATCATGACCAATCTTTTCAAGTTAGTTGAACCTTTCTCCATGCCATGAAGGCACATAAGGCCGGTGCTTATCCCTGGTTTCTGTGGTGCTAAGTGGATTAGAGTCATTGACACCAGTCCATGGCAGGTTAACCCCCAGCGTAAGCCGGTACCCAATTTCAGCTGGGTGGACGGAGACAATGTAGATAAAGTGCTTTGTCAAAGTGCACAACACACAACATCAAGTGACCACAGCGGGGTTTGAACCAGTGACCTTTCGGTTACTGGCCTAACGCCCATAATGCATTAAAATTTTCAGATCTAAATTGAAAAAGGTAGCTATCTCAAAGCCAAAAATTTTGTCACTTTACACTGGTTATTCACGATTTCATCACATCTGTGACATTACTTTTGGATCAACCCTCGTACATGTATGTCTTCATAGGTTACAGTATTTGAGTCTCACTGGTGACATACTGGCATTACTCTCATTTGTCTTGGTGTGTCATTTATCATTGGTAAACTTTTGAATAAAAGATTCTTGTCTAAATTTGGTTTGAAACATTGGTAGGGTCACAGGAATATAGGTTTCAAATTTTATTATAGTCACTCCCAGGGAATTTTTTTTTAATACCAAAATTGTGAAAATTTGACGCTTGAGTCTGGAATTCTGGTGCTTGAGATGACCTTTACTGGGGTGCGACCAGTTCTCGTCGAGGACCATTTCTCGCCAGTGCATTGTTACGTCATTTTTCGTATATAGTTTTATGTGTTGATAAAATGACATAACAATGTGCTGGCGAGAAATGGTACTCGGCGAGAACTGGTCACAGGCCAGTATTAATCATACAGTGGAAATACATTTAGTTTTTATTTTTAAGATTTTCTTTTCTCATGTTAATTTTGTTTCAATAGGATTTAAATATTTAGAATGTTGGCGGCACCCACAGCTTAGAATCACAGAATAAATTCTGTGGAGCCTTCCCCCCCCCCATCCCAGCCTTATCTGCCACATATATTTTATTGCTATGCTATGACTTATTAAAAAAAGCATGGTGTAGTGTACCTGGGTCATATTCTCCCCATATAGTTTAATGTGACTGTACAAATATTATATTTGAAAATCTGCCGTTAGATATCTTACCCTAAATCAGATGTATTTTTATCCATCTGTCATGACAAAAATCATGTAGAAAATGAAATTAGATAATGCCACCACTTTGTCATTAGTTATATGTATTTTGATTCCTTTAAGGTTGTAAAAATGAAGTCAACATTGGAGAGATTTCAGATGGCCAAGCTAATCCCCCTCAAAGAACGACTTCAGGAGTACCACTACACAGTTAATGTAAGTCATTGTACTATCAGTTTTAGTCATGGTAATGTCAGTGTACGATTGAATGTCATTTAATATCAGTGTTAGTCATTGTTAAAACAGTGTAAGTCATTTCATTATTAGTGTACAAATGTAAGTCATTGCAATATCAGTGTAAGTCATTGTAATATCAGTGTAAGTCATGGCAAGTGTAAGTCATTGTAATATTAGAGTGAGTCATTGCAAGTGTAAGTCATTGTAATATCAGTGTGAGTCATTGCAATATCAGTGTAAGTCACTGTAATATCAGTGTAAGTCATGGCAAGTGTAAGTCATTGTAATATCAGTGTAAGTTATTGAAAGTGTAAGTCATTGAAAGTGTAAGTCATTGTAATATCAGTGTAAGTCATTGTAATATCAGTGTGAGATATTCCAGTATCAGTGTAAGTCATTGCAATATCAGTGGGAATCATTGCAAGTGTAATGCATTGTAGTATCAGTGTAAGTCATTGTAATATTAGTGTAAATCATTGCAATGTCAGTGTAAGTCATTGCAAGTGAAAGTCATTGCAAGTGTAAGTTATTGTAATATCAGTGTGAGTCATTGCAATATCTGTGTAAGTCTTTGCAAGTGTAAGTCATTGTAATATCAGTGTAAGTCATCAGTGTAAGTCATTATTATTGTAAGTTATTTCAAGTGTAAATCATTGCAATATCAGTGTGAGTCATTGCAAGTGTAAGTCATTGTAATATCAGTGTAAGTCATTATCAGTGTAAGTCATTGTAATATCAGTGTAAGTCATTATCCCTGTAATTCTTTGTAATATCAATGTAAGTCATTGTAATATCATTGTAAGTCATTATCAGTGTTAAACATTTAGATTTTTGTGAGAACTTTTATCATAGCTCTTCATATCCACGAAATATTATATTGTAATCAAAAGAATGGTGTACATTAAGCTCGTGTATGAAATGACATTGGAAACATGATCAAATATTTTCAGGATACTAAATTCTAAATAAACACTCAGAACATTTTCTTTTACAGCTGACAAGTCACATGGAGGAATTGTTGGCGGCAGCAAACAGGAAGTTTGACATGTGGCAGTCCAGGAAGTCCACTGTCAAAAGATGAAGGTCACATCAAGCTCTTTGTGATTTGTTATACAATGGGAGCATGTTATACTACGGGAGCATAATGTTAACTACAGAGGACAATCAGACCTGATTTCTGTGATTTCGCTGTGAACCTTGATGCTATAAATGAAGAAACTGTTGAATTTAAATGTTTCTTTGTGTCCTTCCTTATTTAATGCAATAAACTTGATATCTACATGTGTGGTACGATTTATGGTTTTAAAAAATTTAATGGAAAGTTCTATCCAAGTGTTGGAAGAACACAATCAGTATGAGTAAAAATTGATTGTTGTTTATGACATCATTCATTACCTCAACATGTAAGCATGCAGAGCTCTATATACGCTAATAACCTATTGCTGGCTGTGTAATTTGTCATTTTACCTTGTTGAGTCAAAATAAGGAACAACCGAAACATCTTTCTAGAAACAACAGCAGTTTATTTTATAATAAATGATCGTTTTTTATGAGAATTCTTTTGTTTGGAGATCAGTATGTACCTATATATACATGCAGAATTTCACTACGCTTGAATCCTACACAAATGAAAGTTAACTATCATTGCAAGCAGTGGACCTTATTCAACAATCGAATGAATTTACACTGGATGATGTACATAAGCTCTCTATCCGCGTCCACGTTGTGACCGTGCTTCCAACATGGCGGTCGTGTACTGCTCCTCGCAGACGACCAGGGCCTTGAAGAGAGTGATCAGTTTATTGTTCCGTAAAGACATGGCCATGAGTTTCCACAAGTCGTACATGTCGCCCGATAGGCAGGGCGAGGAGCGGGCGGCAATCGTCTTCTGCAGACATTCGTTTGAGCAGGTTCCTGTGTTGGCGCAGCCTGTCATGTCATACAGAGGGTCGTTGTGCAGGGCCAGCATGAACCCACGGTACGTACACCCAAACACGGTTTCGCCGATCTCCAGTGCACACAGAGGGATGTTCTTGAAGCTTTCACAGTGGTGGTCGTCCCAGTTCTCCCTTGGGTAGTAGATGAGGATGGTTTTACATAGTTCCTGTTTGGGCCCCATTCCCCACGTGACGTCATCCCGTACTCCCACTGTGTTATACTCACACGTCAGCTTCAACATATCGCCCGGGAGGACCGGTACGGGGGTAGTGTACCTGTTGTGTATAGAGATCTTAAAGATACAGCATCTCTCTAATAAAATACACAAATTTCTTATTTGGGATAAATGAGTACATGTATAAGTTCCTTAACAAAGTCGTGAAATTAAATAATACTTTCTTATCCTTGCAAAGTCACTGATATGGAACAAATTTCAATTCAAAGTTCGATTTCCCTTGCAGTTTTCAATGTTATCACGTTAGAAAAATATGATATATAAATTCATTTAAGCATTCAATACTTATAATTATATTCATACTGATGTTTTTTTGTATGAAATATAAGTGTATCGTCGCTGTAAAACATTATATACGCTCTCAGTCAGGGATATGAAACATACATGGAACAGCCATATTAACATGTTATTTAGTACGCTTCCACGGCTAAAAATATAGTGCTATAAACTTTGTAGAGAAAAATCTTTTTAATTAAGGAGTAGATATAATTTAATGATTATTTTTCAAAAGTACATATCAAATTGGTTATGTAAGGTTGAACGTTTCATTTAATCTTACAAAAATAGATATACTCAAAACACGTGGTGACGTTTATATTTGTGCTCATGGCGCATGAATTAGCAAAGTGTATTCATAGGAAATTGAACGTCGCAGATTTCCAATGCAAACATAAGGGGAAATATACACTGAATGTAAATATAAAAATCTATAATTTACAATTCAATGCAACTCTGTATTTAATAACACACTGATACTGACCAGAACACTCTTGGATTATACACGTCATATTTAGTGTCCTCTGTTATGGAGTTGTAGATCCTGTCGTTTCTTTCAACATCAACCCTTTGTTTAACCCCTGAGGATATAAAATGCTGATTTTTGAGTCAACCTATACTTAAATGTAATGGGAACTATGATTGTGACGTATCTCGCTATTTACCATAGTGCCCCATGATGTTGACTCCCGCCACAACCGTCACTGGTGACCTCATCTGGATCTGTGTGCACGAGCTGGGACAAGCAGACGACACCGAGTAGCTGGGGAGATTCCCGGGAACGCTGAAGTGTGTCTCCTCCAGGATAGCCACGCCTGCGTTATACTTCTTCAGGTTTGGCGTCAGGTACAGGGACATTCCGGCGTTCGTCATACCGGGCTCTTTCATGGGGTTCAGGAACGTCCACTAAAAAATTAATTTTGTTTTTGGCTTTTAAAAGAAACCACACTTAAAATTTCATATATCGTAGATGTACTGATTTTCAAAGCTCTCTTCTTTCTGTAAGCCAGGAAGTAATAATACTTGGTATACCTTCATCAGGACTTGTTTGTATCCCGTTTTGCCTATCAGAAGACCTACGTCCCTGGGGAAACAGTTGCCCTGGTCCATTTCCCCTTGGTCCATGATTGCTATCAAGTCCTGGCATGGTTTAGCAACAGAAGAGGAACATTCAAACACTGCCTTCCTTGTTATCTCGCCAGAGTTTGGGTCTACAAACAAATGTGGAGTTATAATGTCGCAAAATTCATCTGTGAAAAGAATTCCACACAAAAATAAAAAAAGATAAAACCACTTACTGCAACCATAAACCGCCACTTGCCCCAAAAGTTTATGCTGATAGTTGATTGGTTTAGACGCTATCACGTGATAGTCAGTTTGCACGGGCAAATCAAAAATTCGGCATGCAAAGGTTGATTCCTTCAGAGGTATAGAATAGTTAACCAAGAACATGTCATACTTTTGCACACCTGTTTTAGGAAAAGAATACATTTTTTCAATCAGTTTGTTTGTTTTCAAGGAATTGAGATTTAGAAAAAGTGCTGTAATGTGCAAATGTAACCTGGTTCGTCTATTTGTTCGCAGTCCGTAGAGACTTTGTCAGCACTGCAGTCCAGCGAGGCGTTCATTGCCTGACATGTAGGGCTATCCCACGGCTCACAGACTCCTGTGTGAGACAAAAACATTTAATATTTTAGCGGGCACAAAGACATTGGTGGCTAAATCATTGTTATTGTAACAAACACACGGACTAACAACTACTATTATAATATTTCCAGAAAAATATAGCAAAAGCACAGTGGTGAATTGCTGCCATGTGTCAATAATAGTACTGTATTTACTTTATTTGACTATAATTGTCAAAAGTACTTTTTATAGGCTTGAGTGTTTTTCTTTTTCATGTCGTGGTGGGTTTTTTTTCGCACCTGTGCAAGGAATACGTTACGACATTGGTACATGTACCTATAGCCTGTACACCTTTTTAAAGACTTATTGTCTACACGTGTTGAGATGACTTATTGTCTACACGTGTTGAGATGACTTTAGTTTACAAATTCACTACATTTTAAAATCAAACGGTTCTTTTGAATATTCATAAAATGATTAATTGCACCACCAGTTTACCTAGCTGTGTCATTTTTAACATATACCTGTGGCATTACGTGTGTTATTTAACTTATTGATTACTTTAAGTTTATGCAACATAGATTTTGTACAAGTTTGCTTTCTTTATATTCGTATATCCTCATCCAAATGTTCGATGCCATGATGATTTATGAATATCATGATTACAATGTAAAATCATGTCGTAACATAGGCCCCTGACGATATATATTTTTCTCATAATAAAAAAATATAAATATACATCCTACCTGTGTATTATTAGATAGGAGGCACATATATTTTTTTATTATGAGAAAAATATATAACGTCAGGTGCCTGTGTGTCGTAATTACACTGAATATCAATGTCATGATCACATTGAAAAATCATGTAATCATACTGAATATTGTTGTTATGATTACTGTGGAATCATTAGATTTCGTGGTGGCTCAATTTTCGTGGAATTCGTGGGTATCCTCATCCACGAATTAACATCCTCCACGAATTAATAAATTACTGTTATAAAGTCGTATTACCTCTTGTATGTATAAGAGAATACACGAAATTACGTCCCCGCGAACCAGTAAAATTTAAGCAATCCACGAAAATTGGCCCCCACGAATTTTAATGAATCCACAGTACATTGCATAGTAATGTCATGTTTAGCTGCAGATCTGTAGCTCATGGTCTGAAAAAATATCGAATGGACGACCTGGAAGCAATAGTTCCTTACGTGTTAAAAATTTGCAATTTACGGCGCACCAAAATTTGAATTTGAATCAATTTTTTTTATTTAACATTCTGTATAAACTGATGATATATAACCAAATCGGTGGGGATTTACATTACTGGGGGTTGTGGTATCCGCAAAATCCATAAATATTGAACCACTACAAACAATTTTGATTCAACAAAAGAGTCGTACGTGTGTCATTTTCATGGAATATCCATAATAGATCTATATTCATGTAATAAATTACATTGAACATTCACATCGTAATTATTATATAACCGTGTTATTATCAGTTGATTATTTCTTTGATTAGTGATGTCTAGCTTTAAATATTCATATTATTGTTACAATAAATATTTGTTAGTCACTATAACAATCTAATCTACATTCGATAGTTGTGGTATGCTTGCATTTAATGTTCAAGTCATGATTACATTTAGTGATAAAGTCATGATTATATTTTTTGTTCAAGTCATGATTACATTTAGTGAAAAAGTCATGTTTTGATGCGTGCTATGGTCAAGATTTTAAACAAGTAGCATGATAACTTTGTATGCTTCAAGAATTTTAAAGCACTTTCAATGCTGTTATAGATTAGCATCATATAACGTTTCTCATTATTCAATCTTGACAAATTACCTCGCAATGTTTACCGACCCCTACGTCATGCATACAGTATTTTATGGTAAAGCTTTATCTAAATCATTATGTACGCATCGTCATAATTGCAGTTTTCAGCACTTTCTTGATATGATGTTGCATCATGTATACAAGCCATACGTAATCTAGAAGGGGAAGGGTGTCCCCCGCTGGAAATTTCAAAATTTTTAAATTCACATAGTAAAATTACTGAAAATATGCCTCGGACCCCCCTGGAAAACACAATTATCCCTTAGACCCCCCCCCCCGGAAAAAATTCTGGATCCGCGCATGCAAGCAACAGCCTCGGTTAATTAAGGTATTCAAAGGTATTCAATGTATAAAGAAGGGATATTGAACAATTTTTAATCATTTAAAATTACTTAAATGTGTATTGATAGATAACAATGAAAGTGAATTGAACCAAATTCACATGACTGACAACATATAAGAAGCCAGTCATTTTCCACCTTAAACTTTTTTGAAGAGGTATCTTCCCTTGATGAAAATAAGAAAATAATTTTGTCAAAATATATGCGGTAAATGATTCATTTTATTTCATATTTTAATAAAGAGAAAGTTTGTGCATATATTCACCAAGAGATTTGGATAAATTTCAAGTTACCTTTTACAATATCTTAATAAAACATGCCTTGTCCATAGATTTCAATGTAAAATTCAAGGTGTAATTAATTGGACAATAATCAATATTTTGAAAATTCCTTTGGTGGAATATTTTTATTTGATAACAACTTCAAAATGGTATAATGGTTAAAAATATCGGACCATTCATTTATAAGGTACAAAAAGTGGTCGTTATACATTGAATACCTTAACGCCCCAATGGTCCTTGTAATGCCGCCGTTATACTAATATATCCGCTGCAACTGGCAAATCAAATCTTCCTCTTCCATTCTAACATTTTACAGTTGTGTATTAAGTCTTGCACTAATTCAGTATACCTGGGTGGGAGAAAGCCGGGAGGGTGAGGTTTCTGTTTGAAGTGGACCATTCACAGTTAGGGTCCCCTAATTCCAGTCCATTGTATTTCCCGTCCCCGTCTGAGTCCAGGCGGCAGATGTCGCTCCATATCTATTGGGAAATCCAATAGGTGTTACATTTAGTACAAATTTCCAAATGTGTGTTTGAAATATTGGTAAGAATATGGGGTAAGGAATATTAAGTATGTGTGCATGTATTTTACCTTTTTCGTTTTTTTTTTATCATTCCTAAATCCGACTTATACAAAATCGTTATGCAAGTATTAAGTGGACTTACCCCCTATAGCTACCCCTCCCCTCCAAAAAAAGGTTCCAGAGAAAGGCTCTCCACAAAAAAAGAATAATAATAACACTATATTAAACTCCCCCGCATGCCCGGACATCCTACACTGAAGTTAATTTTCAGGGTCGGGGTCGAGGTGGAGGGTGGAGGGGCTAGCCTTCTCAACAACAAAGCACAGGTGATGTAAATGAGATTTTATATTAACATTTCAAAACGTGAGTAAATGGATAACTACATTATCTAAATGAACAATTTATTTAAGAGACCTGTGCCTATAAATGAAAAATTCATGCAGACATGGTTTACTATAAATGTCCCTATACATGATTCAAACGAGAACACCGGTTTTATATTTACCTATACATGAGCTGTCAACGTTCGAAATGTACATGTAATAAAACAATCATGCTGGAAAACGAGTAATTACGTGCACTGATTACCAATGACAATGACTTTTTTGTAATAAGATGAACTGGTCACTGACCACAAAACACTAGGGAGGACAGTGTATCCTAGGACTGCCTGACCACTTGCAAGATTCACACTCACTTCCCTCGCTCAGTGAAAATATTTCAATTAAACAGTTATAAAGATAGTTATAAAGATGTATTTCACCTACCTTATTAGCCTTGATAAAATCATGTCCGAACTGGTTCCTTGGTCCCGACCCGTAAGGTCCTAAGTGACCGACCCCATTCCATATGAGGGAGGGGTTACAGGGGTTGGGCACTTTGTCTCCGTTAGGGATAAGGTCGTTATACGTGGGCCATCCTCGAGCGACCGGTATCAAGAGAAAACCTATTAAACTCACGTGCATCCTCGGCTCTTGTGTCAGAATTCGTCCTAACTATAACTTACTTCTTTTTCTGATGTTAATTCATGCAAAAGGACTAATCACTCAAAGTAATTAATTGGACTGCGCATGATGTACTTGAGAAAGTGTTGAAACGACCAAAAAAAAAAGAAGATAAATTTAGCAGAGAACCCGTTTCACGTTGATCGAAAAAAGGGTTTTAGTGACTAAAACAATTTCGCTGCTACTGGCCCCTTCTTAATTCTAATGCATTGTCGACAATTGTTCTTTCCATTATATACATTAATTCAGTGTATGTGTAATAAGAATGCTATAATTGTTAGTTGAACGATAAAGATGGTAATTTTTAGGAATAATAAACAATTTAGGCGTTGTCATGAACTTATTATGCAACTATATATTAAGACACAAGCTGCCATTATTATAATTTATATGAAAATGCTAGATTCAGAACATGCAGATCCATGTCGTAATTTATTCATTTGATTCAGTTCATGAGAGACTTTGAAACACCTAACTCTGATGGTGACTTAAAGATACACATTACAGTATACATTAATTTTTTTCAAAACCTCTTAGTTTTTACAATATATTCATGTACAAAATCAAATATGACTGTACTTTAAATAAGAAATATTATCTCCAAAGAGTATTAAGTCTAGAGTTATTGGTTTTGTATGCCCAATAGTTGCAAATTAGGAAATACAATTCTAAAGATAGAGTATCCCTTTCTTCGGCATCCTAAGGACACTCAAATAAAAAAAATAATACGCATTTTCAGTGTGAATACAACAATTATCATAAATGAAATCACTTTTCCAATAAAATCTTTATCGAAATAAGCATTAATACTGCTGGCATTTCCATGATTAAAAACTTTTTAGTACGCGTTAAAATATGAGTATTTTTTTAGCTTTTGAAAAAGTAGATACTGTTTGGGAAACTTTTGATAGCTTTTTTGATAACTCGAAACTATTAGAAAAGCCTGTATACGATTTTATCTAGCTCTCTTCGATGACACACACTAAAGAGGAAGCGTGAAAATGAAACCGTTTCACGTTTGATCGTTAACCAGTGCATAAATATTTATAAATAATGAATGTCACTAATAAGATAGAGACCTATATATAGGTTCACACATACATTGAAAGAGATATACAATTTTTATACATCATATGTTTTAAAATGTACTCAAAAATTCACAAAATCTTTTTAAAACATATACAATGTATCCACATAGTTATTGACTTATCAGACTATATACACCTTAAATGCTTTAAAATTTTTGAGGTTTGCAACCGCGTTAACGTCAACACTTAAAGCAGGACAGTACTGATAAACATAAATTCAGTAAACAAAGTTCTATAGCTCTGTCTCAAGTGTAAGATTATTGCACAAACTCAGCGCAATCCCTTGTACAATCATGTATGCAGTTGACGTGTACATGCATCTGTAAGCTATATATATTGTGTGTGTGTCATCAATGATATTACATTTCCCGGCGAATTGGTTTACACAATGCCTAAATTTATCATCCCATAATTTTTTCAAGAAATTTAACCCAAAAAGGTACGTTGCCTTCTTTCTTTTCTCCTCGCAGACGAATTTTGTCAAGAGAACCTTTGAATAATGGGCTTCGAACACAAGTTCCTTCTTTTTCATCCATACGATATCCTCGCCTGCAGCTACAAGAATAAGAACCGACTGTATTCCTACAGATTTTGTCTTCAGCACACTGCCCCACCTGGTCGTAACATTCGTCCTGGTCTATACATAGAGAGAACCGGGAACTCCACACCTTTCCCGGATTCTCTGCGGCACAGTCACACGAGAAGTTTAATCTATTGCGGGTGAGGTCCTCAAAATCCACGTTTTGTCCTTCGCTCCACGTACACGCTTTATTTTTTTGTGTTTTACATGGGTTAAGTGGGTCCTCTGAAGCGGATATTTCGTCACTCACGTTTCCCTTTGAACTTTTGCCGTAACACGGATCCGGACAGAACCACAGATAAGCACAGGTCCACAAAGAGACCCAGTCCGACTGGTTACCCCCAAATTGAGATCTAAAGTCTACCACGGTTCTATTAACTGCCTCCTCCGTCATTGACAAAGAATCCAGACATCCATTAGCTTTGTCGTCTACAAATCGTAGGAGTGGACTTTTCAGTTCTGTAAACCAACACATGTAATACGCGGCGGTGGCGCGATAGCGAAATATATCAAGTTCGGATTCGAATGGCCAGTATTTGTGTCGCTTGGCAAGCTTCTCATTTCCTTGAATTTTACTTACAGATTTTGAGTCACGAGCTTTCTTGAAAATTTCGTTGATACATGCCAGTTCACTCTCCTCACACGCAAGGGTCACACTTGACTCCATTTGTACGATTCGTGGATTAGGGAAATGTTTATGGAGCCCTCCTTTTCTTTCGATTTTACCCCTGATTTGTCGTGGATCCACCGCAAAGTATTTGTGAGCCGCCAGAAAAGGTCCAACTATTTTTAGCTTCTGTCTTACTGGGTTCATAAGGATATCTTTAACTTTGGGATCGTCTCTTGAAATAGGATGAACCCAGCTAAATTTTGGCTTTTTGGTAGATCCAAGTGCATTATTCGGAATGCTATTGTTCGTTTCCGTTGTCTGGTTTACAACGAATTTCCACAATGAAATTGAGAAAACCAGACACCATATAAAAGAGCAGCTTATCGTTCGCATACTGTTTTATGACGTCATGAATATGACGTAAATCATAGCGTTTTGAATGTGATATTTCGTTGTTATGATTATAAGTTCGATCACAAAATACAAAATGAATGCGTACTATTTTGACAGTGATATTATAATTTTTGCTAATGGTTATTTACTTCTAGAATATCAAAAATTTACAATGAAAAAAAAGGGAGACAACTCCATTAATTGAGGTTGCAGCGTGTGGTGTTAGACCCTGTACAAGTTACATGTTGCCTTATAATCTTTGGCTTGAATCAAGGAATGAACAGTTGCTACGAACAAGTGTTGTGCCAACGTAAGTATTTAAAAATTATTCAAATTGGGGGGCTGTAAAATACATGTGACGTTAACATTATATGCAGGTATAAATAAATTCGAATTTCCTCGCAATACCTAGCGATGCTATAGAAGAAATTCGGCCTGATTTTCTGTACGGTGTTGCAATTAGCTGCAGGTCTGTAGCTCCCAGTCTGAAAAAATTCGGATGGACGTCCCAGGTCGTCCATCCGATTTTTTTCAGACCGGGAGCTACAGACCTGCAGCTATGTTGCAATAAGCTTTTTCCTAAAGGAAAATAGAGACAGTCTGTTCTTTTTAATGGTATTTTGCTGTAAAGGAAGGCTTCAAGAAGACATTTTTTCCATAAAAGACTTAAACAGTCGAACAGTAGTTAGCGGTTTTCCCGGGGCCACAATGGCACCGACGATGCCAAAATGGTAAATAAGCCTATACTAGTATCATATCTATAAAAAGATTTCTATCATTTAAAATAATTGATTACTTTATATTTCATAAATGATGAGTATGCGTGTTTAATGAATTATGATCAGGCTTTTTGAACCCTCCACCAAATTATTATTATTTTATTAGCGACAACCCACCTATTTCCTCCAAATTTCTTACCCAATTATTAATTGAAAACTTTTTAATTTGGCAGTTGATTTAAATCTTCGCTAGCGAAGATGTTAAGTTATTGGTTACATCACAAGTTATCGGTTAACACGAGCTGAGGCAGGAAAAGTTGAATGAATTAATGTATGATAGATAAACATAACGTTCGAGGACGCAAATTAAATGTAATTATATTACTGTAGGAGAAACTTCATGTGATTAGATATTTATAGTTTATCAATAATAAAGCTTCTACAAACTATAATATTTTATCATTATAATGAAATCTGCATATCGGGAGTGAAATTAAAGCATATATCATGCATAGTTATATTTTCTTGAATTCAGTTTGAAGTTTTATGTTGTCATAACTGTAATTTCGTCGTAAACAGTCTTAGTAGCTACAGTACGTATTTAAACAAGTTCACACAGTAAATACATGTATATACATGCACATGTCCATGTAAACTCTAAATTAGGCATATGCTGTGGAGTCCGATAATGTAGTCTGCAATTACCCTATTGGTAGTAAACTAGTAGTTTTTACATTTAACCTGGAATATGTTTGTTTATTCTATTTTGTGCGTTAAAGTCTGTTGTAGTAAGCTTCGTACGGTTGTTCATAATCCCTTGCTCAAATATATACTCCGTTATCAGTGAAAGTGTTTAAATGGGAGATGATTGGCTAATCATCGCAATCACAGATTACGATCCAATATAAACTGTATCACATGTAGAATCCGGGCGTCCCCGGATTTCTCTGGCCCCGGCATGGACTGGTGCGTGTTGTAAGACCGTGTATCAGGTCCTCGCGGTTCACTTGACGGCCCCAGCAGCCACTAGTGTGAGTTCGATCTCTTGTCAACAGCTGTTTTACCGACGACTGTATCTGCCTCTCTGTGTATAGTTAATCATCTGTGTGTGACGACAGCAGTCGTTGTCTCAGAGGATTAGAACTGGACGCACCCCTCCCAGTGATCTCAAGGGTAAGACTCAGGGGGCAATTTTTGTATAGGGAGAGGAGGGCGCTAGCTTAGGTAATGTTGACGATGAAAGGGGTCTCATAAGATTATAGCCCTACCGACGTTGTCAAAGTTTATTCGAACTTTAAGTTACACTAGATCAATGAGATTATTTAAAACTTGCCGAGTATATGTACAAGATTCACATTTTCTAATTAACTTTAGATCTATTTGATATATATAATAACAAATATGTTTAGATGTGGAGAGGATATCTGCGTTCTGAATTGAAACCTTTGGTTCACGGTCAATAAAATGTGTTCAAGCTAAATCAATATCAGATGCGGATTACTTTAAATATGGAAAAAGGTGTAGTTCATATCCACTTAATCAAGTGTATGTAATTTTCTAGCTGATCATAAGATTTAGTGATTAAACCAGGTTAGAATAATGATGAAATAAATTGTTATGATTCGTTGGATATCACGTGAAGTCATGACAGAACCTTAACAAAGTTATTCCCACCTAATACGTAAACAAGATATTATTTTGAGCGATTTTAACATCGCACTTTAGGTAATAAAAAGAATATAAGTGCATAATGTCAAGTTGCTGACGTAGGGGCTTCTACTTTCAAATCAATTCCACGTTTGAAAACTCCGTTTTAGAGATAAAGGCATGAGAAAGATGCATACGTGATTTCAGTCTGTCTAGCCGAGGTGGAACAAAAATACCAGAGTAGAGTAAATCTCAATATTTAAGGATGATTTTCTTTGTTTCTTTCTTTCTTTCTTTCTTTCTTTCTTTTTGTATTTGAAAAGTATGTTCAGCACACAGTTTAAAATCAAAAACAGTACAATGCGCGCTAAGAAATCGGAATTGAAGTTAATTCAGTTGATTTGAAAATGAATTTTGAACTAAATATTTAGATAAGTGCATAATGTACGAAGGTCATTGACTCCTTTATCGGTAAATATACATATCGAACAGACGAATTTCTGATGGAGTATAATAGGCAGTGTGAATAAAATCTGAAAATGACAACAAAGAACCCCAATCTTTTCAACCTTCGGATGAATAGAATTAAGGACTTAAAAAAGAAATTGGCCATTTGCAACGTATTGAATTTGTTGATAATAGAAGAATTGGTCTTTTTCTACGGATGTTGATGATATATCTCTTATTTTACTTACGTATTTTGCGCACAATAACCAAATTATCATAATTTTATTTTATTTCTTTATTTGCTGTTTGTGTAAATATGTAACACACAAAAATAACTACTTAAACCAGACGATGGACTCCGTTATATAGATACCAACGTACGTAAACAGGGTCGACGTGTACTAGTAGCTTTTTAAAACCCACACATCGGTTTTTTTTCAGTACATTTGTAATAATAAAAGATTACGTTTATGTTAGTGTCTTCGAACAAATCAAAATCCCATCAACGATTTCCATCTATTCACCTGTTCACTTTAATAGTTATTGAATCAGCTAAGTCGTGATGGTTTTAAGATCAATATTTGATTAAGCCTTCTAGGAGCAGTGTATTTTTATGTTCATGTGTAGTTTGATGACAGTTCATGATCCCGCCAACTGATAAAACACGCTGGAATACAAAAATATAATGCACTGTTCGGATCATCGTCCCAGAGTGCAGCGATGTTGACGTCACAGGAAACCGCGTCTCCGGACGACAGTTCGACAGCAGACGACAGTAGCCGGGACAGCCCAGAGAAGAGAGGTCAAGGACGGACGAGTGATGGTGACCCCCTAGAGGGCAGTCAGGTCAAGGGTGAAGAGACCGACATGTCAGACGCCGGTTCTAGCGGTTGCTGTTCTTGTCCGTACATCCCAAGGAGGTACATTGTGGCGTTCCTGTCGACGCTTGGAATGGTGGTTGTGTATTGTATGAGAACAAACGTTGGAGTGACTATGATAACCATTTTGGATGAAGAAGCCCATATGAAAGTTGGGACACCAGAAGCCAAATGGAGTGTAAGCCTTTGACCGATTTGGAAAATGTCTTAGTTTAGGCCACTCGGCTCTAAAAATGTTTGTGTGTCCCTCTTTGGTTCGGTCTGTAGAAAAAAATTTTCAGAAAAATTCAATCTGAAACCTAATTTGAACTTTAACCAAATTGTAAATAAATCTGCAAGCAACTGCAGATGAAAAAGATATAGCACTGATTGTTAATAAAAAAAATATCTGAGTTTGATACGTTTTAAGGTCAGAAGAGGGCTAACAGGCATTTTTCAAAGGTAACCGTATAGGTGTTTGGACCACTCATAATGATTTCATAAAAGTATTTAAAAACTTTTTAGATTAAAATAAATTTAAAAGTCTTTTCAAAGCTTCCGACGGTGGAATGGGACACCAAAATGGCGGAACTCCTGCACAGTTTGTTCTACATCGGGTTCTTCCTGTCCCAGCTTCCGGCAGGTTATCTCACCTCTAGATGGGCGTGCAATAAGTAAGTTCAGATGTAATATTGTACCGTAAACCCCCAATTATCTGGCATATAGTACTATTTGATCAATAGCATACAGTTTTCATTTGGTTTTTCAGAGCATTTGGAGCGTGTATCCTCTTTTCCGCTAGTCTGAACGTTCTTCTACCGGTCAGCATTGAACACCTGGGCTATACAACAAGCTGTATCATCAGATTTCTCCAGGGGGCGGGGGAGGTAACGAGAGAGAGAGAGAGAGAGAAAGAGAGCGAGGGCAGTCGTGAATTTCGTCACGAATCTATCACCAAAAAAAGTTTTAAGTAACTGAAGTAGACTTGTTTTGGACGTCCTTCATTTAATAAAAGCGCCCAGATTTTTTCCTGTCAAATCGATTTTATAATTAAGTGTACGTTTGTAGTGTATCAAATCCTCGTGCACTTTTTGATGACTCATACATGCGTATTTTTAATAAGCAACCATCTGTTGCACCTGTCATGGCTTCCACGAAGCTGTAGAAAATGTTGTAAAAATTAATGTGACACAAATATCTAAGATGTCCAAATGATGTGCTGCCATTGGACATGTTTTAGGGTTTCCTGTACCCCGCATCTTACGGCATTTTACGTCACTGGACAACAACCAATGAACGTGGGCGTCTTGTAGCAGCCGTTCTGACAGGTATTTTGATAAATCGGATTTATTTTCAGCATGTTGAGGCTTATACACCTGCTGTCCACACGTTTTGTGCTTACATCAGCGAGTTTGCTTTCGATAATCCTTTGTCTAAACTGAGAATTTTTCAACCCTTCATTTAGTCCAAAATATCTGACGTTTTCCTGGCTCTTTTAACGATTTTGATAGTTAACATGCCAGGAAAACGTCAGAACCGGCGCCATTACGAAAACTGGAAATTCACCGCCTTCAACTGGAGGCGGCATTCTCGGGTCGATTTTAAATATTTACGAGTTGAATCAAATGTTTCACTCACAACTAATTAATAAAACGATGATTTTACTTCTAATAATATCGCTTTTATGGGTCCTTACATCCCATAAACAGGCTGTTGAACACATTATATCGAACTGTTGGGATTTGTTTTGGTTTCGTGCATTTTTAAAATCTCGCCAGAAAATAGGTCAACAACACTATTGTTTATCACTATGATTATTAAAACGTGCAGTAAAATATTATATTTTAAGCTGTATTATTGAGTTTAAATATATATCTATTTAAAATTGAGCCTAGAATGCCGCCTCCAGTTGGAGGCGGTGAATTTCCAGTAATCGTAATGGCGCCGGTTCTGACGTTTTATTGGCAAGTAAAATATCAAAACCGTTAAAAAAATCTAGGGAAACGTCAGATATTTCGGACTACCATTCCTTTACATGAAATTACCATCCCATTCCAAAAGTAGTAATCCCCCTCCTTTTTTTTAAAATCAAAACATGTCATATAAATACTCATTCATTTAATATTTCTATACATAAATTCTTCTGTATTAAATTGTACACTTACAAAAAAGTTTTTGAAAAAATGAATATAGTCCAAATATCATATGTAAAATTTCTTTCTCCGAAGGAGATTGTTTGGTTGATCTTTTGTTGTGTCTTTATATTAACGCTAACTTGAATCCTGTCGGTTTCAGGGACCTATGCAGGCGCCATTGTTGGTTTCCCCATGAGTGGGTTGATAACACACTACATCTCCTGGGAGTATGTCTACTATGTCTCCAGTAAGACTCTCTACCCACATACAAAGCTTACGTTGTTGTTTTTTAAGCAATAATTTTGTATTATAATATATGTATAAGGAGATATTGATACAATTATGGGTTCATTTTAGAATTATTTCTTTCCATTTTCACATCATTTACCTCGTGTGTGTTAATACCTATTATTAGATAATGGGAAGTTTTGGGTATGTCAGATGACATCATGTATCAAGTAACCGTATTTGTGTTAAACATTTATTATAGTGAACACTCGTATAATAAGACATTGATAATACATTTTTCTTTATTAATTTGTTTTTGAAATAATGAAATATTAATATGGTCTCTAAGTCAATTGAAAGACACGTTATGTATTGAACCATTTTTTTTTTCTAGGTGGACTTTGCATTATGTGGTATTTCGCGTGGCTGTGTTTTGTATTCGAGAAGCCCTCTCACGACCCCTCTATCAGCCAATCAGAATACGAGTATATTATTAAAAATCAAGGGAAATATAACATAGAATATGAGGTGAATATCCCATTTATTAAACAAGTCTGATTTTTTTTTGTCTTTATCCTTATTATGATTAATATACCAATATTTGTATAACTTTCTGTTTTATTGTCAGAATCTCAAGGTCCCATACCGACACATTTTGACGTCATTACCGGTGATTTCTTTATGTTTGTGTCATTTCGCCAGAAATTGGGTCATCATATTACTCCTGACCAATGAACCATACTACCTGAGCATGTTTGGCTTCAGTGTGGCCGAGGTGCGTTATTTGAACATTATTTCGTTCTTTCTTTAAATAGTTCCTCCCATTGGAGATTCATTTTAAACAAACAATAAGAAATACATGTGTCAGTGATAGGCAATGAGAAAATGTACCATAATAATATAGTTTTACATCTATATAATAAATTTAAATATTTACATGAATATTAAGACGCAAATAGGGTAAATACAAAGGCGATACACATGTCAAGCACATAATAAGGAAGAACCAATGATATTCTGCAGTATTTCTAGTGTATGTGAGTAAAGTTCGCAATTCGTAAAGTGTTATTTAAGGAATAAGGAATCTATTCTTTGGGTATTATGAGTTGATCAAATAAGGTGGGGATGATCAAATCCAACAAAGCCCGAAGGGCTTTATAATAGAATTGATAATGCCCGACCATATACAATTCAAAGAATAATTCCTTGTCACTTATATAATTTTCAGCTATTTTTAAATTAAATATTAAAATATTGACATTTTTATGTTATTTTCATTTTGTATAATTGAGCAAACCCCGACTTGCTCACCAATTGCGGCATTCATGAACTGTATTGGACTATACGTTACAAAATCGATTCGTAGTATTATTACAGACAAAAGATACTGGAACTGTGTGGAAGTGTAAATATTTAGAAATAAAATGTCAGATTGATACTGAATTATTATTTGTATCAGAATGGGATCTACTCGTCCATTCCCCACGTGTTGTTGGTGTTGTGTACATTCACCAGTGGGTACATCGCTGATTATCTCCATCTGAATCCAAAGTACTCCACCACATATATACGGAAGCTTCTGACCGGAATCGGTAGGATCTCATTGTCTAAACCCTCGAATAGTTGTACCGTTCAAAGGAAAATATCAATTTAAAAGTTTTAATAAATTATTGTGAATTAAAAATAAATGTTTTGGAATTAATGATGTAAAGAAAATGAAAATACCTTTTATACAGCTCCACAGAAAAATGCTTTTCAATGAATTATTTTATACTCCTATACAAAATATTATATTCTTTAAAAATAATTGTACATGGCGATTTTAAGTTGTTTTTTTTTTATTTTCATGGTTTATATTTGTGCCCAGGGTTTATATCCCAATCAGCGTGTTTCCTCCTGCTGACCTTCCTAAAGACGGGGACCCCCGTGCTAGTGGTACTCTCACTGGCCATGGGATTCTTCGGACTCTCCGTCTCAGGTAAATATTATATAACATCTACTATTGGTCACTGGTCCTTCAGACGGGGATCCCCGCACTAGTAGTACAGTACTCTAACTGGCCATGGGATTCTTGGACTCACCGTCCGTCTCAGGTAAGTATAATATAACATCTACTAATAGTCAATGATCCTACAGATGGGGATTCCTGCACTATGCTCTGTCCCGAGTTTTTGCTTCCACCACTTTTCGCTTGATATTCCGATAATCATAAATACCTTTGTGCTCAAACTATGTTCATCCACTAATATGAAAAATGTCCATATTATCTGTTTTGAAACGCCCCCTCTACCGCTTCAGGCTTCAATACACAACCCAAAATAGAAAGTCTACGGGTTTTAGCATTACATCAGCCATGAAATAGCCCGGATGATAACGTTGAAAAATTGTGCGAGGTATTCCGAGTGAGTTAAAGATGTTAACATTTACCATTATAAATCTCCGTAAGAAATTTATTTTCGTTCCTCTGAACTTTTATGAGTGAAAAATGATAATACGTCAATGAAGATATCTTGGATATTTTCCCTTTTTTCGATTTCAACTGTATTTCTTTCACAGGTATGTGTATTTTTATTAAAAATCATCAAAAAGTGATGGAAGCAAAAACTTGGGACAGACTATAGTAGTACTCTCACTGGGCATGGGATTATTCGGTCTCTACGTCTCAAGTAAATATAAATATAATACATCTACCAATGGTCACTATGGGTTCTCTATTGTGGCTGAGGCCCGTTTTACATTTTACTTCTATAAAATTATTAAGTACAACAAACTATTGATAGAAATATACTAATTAAATGAACTTACAATTCTTCAAGGCGAATTTATTAATGATATTTATTTTGTAATCTCTTCACTAGTGGTCCTGTGTCTGGTCAAAAAAGTGTCCTATTAATCTAAAATTCTTTTAAACTTGTGACACTTGTCACTAAAATATTTGCCAATCGAATAAAGAATTATTCCATCCCCCAGTTGTACGTACCGGATTCCGAAAAAGATATAAGGAGTTTTGAATCATTTATCAGTTTGAACATTAAGTTACCCGGAACGAGGTACGGAAGTGGCCAAAAGTGGGATATCTTAATTTTTTTTGTAAAGCCCAACATATTCCAGGTTTTTATTGCTATTTTTTATGTTTGTTATAGTTAAGTTTTGAAAGTATAAAACCATTCTGATAAATTACTTCCTTCTTTATTTGTTTTTTTTTCCAAAACATACAGTTGTGTAAACAAAGGAACCCTAATACATTTCTTTCAGTTGCTTCCTATACTAGTAGCTTCAAGACTTTTGCAATCCTGTGCTGTATTACATCAATTGTACATTTAACCCTGCCTCTGAATATTTGTAGGATGGCAGGTGAACTACTATGACCTTTCTAGTCGCTATGCCAACATCCTGGTCAGTATCTCGTCATGCTTCGCTGCCCTGGCGGGTGTGATTACCCCCATTGTCGCCGGCGAGTTCCTATCCCCAAACGTGAGTCAGAGATTTCTTTTATTTTACTTAAATACAATCGGGATCACCCTCTCCCTCTCCCGTGAGTCCGTAATAATCGATTATCGGAATACTACTCACAACTTTTTTTTGGTTTTGATTTCTAACTCGCCTATTCTTGTATTTCAGAATATAATGGGTTGGAATGGGACGTTCTACATTACTAGTGCCATAGTGTTGTTTTCCGCCATGGTTTTTATATTTTTTGGCTCAGGTAATTTTTTTTCGCAAACTTTACAGGATATTTTTGTATTCTTTTCATAATACATGTATGGGCGATTAAATTGTTGTATTATTTTTATTTTGTCTTGTTTGTTAGGTGGGGTTATCCACCAACTTCATTGGTAATTTGTAAAATTTTTGCTTTTCTTTTATCTTTACCTACAGGAGAAGAGCAACCATGGGCAAATCCGCCAGATAATATTGTGCTGATACAAAAAGTTGACCCTTTTGCTAGAAAGCCCTACACAGTTGAAAAAACCCAGAAAGAACCAAATAAAATTGAAAAAGATAATGTTTTCTTGGATCCCACACCCGAACAGATTAACAAAGTAGTCCACAGAATGTCAACAGCTTCAAATAAAGATTAATTGTTTTGTTTTAAATGTGTACTTTGCTATTATCTTTGCCAATTTATCATCAGATTGTACATGTATATACAACGCAATTAGCAAAAAAAATATCCCGTGACGTTTGGTCAAGTTCATTTCATTGTTGCTTGTATTATGACGTTACTCTTTTATGACGTAGCGATATCATGATAGAAAAGTTTATTTTCTATTTGTGACGTCATCTTATTCGATCGCGACAGCTGTTGTGTTCATTATGACATAGCCCTAATCATGTCTTTGTCTGAAATCCCGAGGGAGAGGGAAACCGACGGAGTTGATCTGGATAGCGATGGATACCGGGCTCCGAGAATCTCTCTAAGATTGTATGATCCACGCTTAAAAGCCAACAAACCCAAAAGGAAGAGAATCTACATAGCTGATAAAGATGAGAAAAACCAACTATCAACTGACGAGAAAGAGCGGTCAAATACAGATGATAATATCGCTGTTTGTCAGAACAGTCTGCAAACAGAAAATAACTCAACGTCATCGGAGAATGATACAGATTTTAATGCAATAAAGCAATGCGGAAGTACAAAAGAAGCGCAAGCGAATATCAATTGCATTGAAAGTCAAAAGAATTTAACGGAGAAATCTGTGAAAGAAGACACAAAGCAGGAGCAAAATGAAAACATCTCTCCTGTTATAGTGATTCCATCAAAAGTATACGAATCTATGACACAGCAAGCCGATAATCCAATAAATGAGGATGACGAGAAGGCGGTGCCTAAAGTTTGTAAACAGTGGGTCAGGAAGAAGGCGAAAGATTCACTGACCATGAAGGTCAAAATGAAAAAAATGTCGATTCAAGAACTGGCCATCATGAAGCACACAAGAGAGGCGGTTGGCGGTGGCATATTTCGTCTCCATTTATGTAATAAACAAGAAGGAAGGCTAATGGAAAAACTGAAGAAGAGAGAGAAATGTAAGATTCACAAGATTCCTTTGAGTGATGAGGATGTCCCTGACGAATGGTTCGAAAGGAAGGTCTGGAACACCCTCTGTCATTATCCGCACCTCGGCTCCCACGCTAGGGAGGAATACTACCGCCGTATCATCAAGTGGAGGAGGGGCTACTCCACCGACGTCGGGAGGGGGGAGTGCGTACTGTGCGACATACAGCAGCTGGTCTCCAAGCCTCTGTATAAGGATATCGATACCGTGCAATACAGCCACGATTTCTACGATCAGTTTTCCCGCCAGTCTCGGAATAACACCCCTCACTCTTCGCGTGACGACACTTCGGACTATGTGGAAGAATTGTCCATAAAACACAGAACTCCTCCCCCCGCCCCGCCAACTTCATCTCTTGGCTCTGACACTTCATCTCCAATCCAGAGAGTGTATTCTAACATTGTGTCACCGTGTAAAATGAACAGGTTTTTAGCTGACGGTTGGAGGTCAACGTCTCACAAGTCCAGTCCTGATTCTGAGTACACGGAGAGTCAAGCCCTCAACCTCCAGGCCCTCTATGTCCCTAGGTGTAAGGTCCTGCACCAGCAGTGTTCACCAAGGTTACCACCGGTCCAGTGGGCGCCCCAGAGAAAGTCCAGCTACATCGACCATGTCCATCGGCAAACTGCATTTAAAGCCTATGCGCCAAAGAAGAAGGATACAGTCCCTAACAAACAAGCCACAAAAACGGCGTCTCCTATCCAGAAATTCGCTGTTAAGGAAATCGGTGTGACGTACTTCCTGCCAGACAGCAACCAGAATCTCGCAAAACGTCACGTGAGCATTCCCAAATCTTACACATACGTTCCGAGGCCTCACTCCAAACGGGAGTCGATATCCATATGGATTCCTCCCACCGGCAACCACAAAGCTCGTAACATTACTTACATATCCGTGTAAAGAATCCACGCAGTTTAGTTTCCGTGCGTACTATATATATATATTTCAATTGTTTCTAACTTTCTGTTTAGTCTTAACCTCTTTAAGAAATGTGTACTTTTTAGCTCTGATTTATTATTTTGAATCAATACGTTGGTTTTTGTCATAGCAAACAATGAAAGTAATAGAAGTTTATCATAATGATGTGTTTGTTCTTTTCATATCTAAATTGCTATATATACAAAACATTCCTCTTGTATGTGTTTAATCACCTTAAGGAGGCTCGGTGGTCAACAAATTAACCATCAGATTTACCTAACATTTTAAGACCTGATTTGTTTACCTATAAACTAAAAATGAATAAATCTTGACTATGAAATTTGGGTATTTTCCTTAATTTTTATCTAGGGCTCTTCTTCTAAAGGAGATAACTACAGTCTCAAAATGGCCACGACCATCGAGCCCTCTTAAAGTAATTGTTAGGAATATCAATATAGTGGGAGGGATACAAAACAAAGAAGGTGTTGCAAAAAAGCGGGATTATTTCCTAACGTGAGAAGGACCTTTAAATACCCGTAACGCTTGAAGACTCGTATTTAAATATAGACACAATACGTAGCCGACTATATTTACATAGTGGGTATGTCCTGTATGTAGGCAAAATACACAAACTTTTTACACGCATTTTTATCGTCACGGCATACACCATTTGATCTTTATAGATACAATTAGGAAGATGACCATATTTTCTGTATTTTGATGTGAACACAAAAAAATTTATTTCTACTGTCCAGGGTGTTTAAAATATAATTCGTTGGAGCTACATGAATAAATTTGATTCTGGATCTCCAAAAACGTCAGAGTTGTAATAATGAGTTGTTAAAATCATCGCATATTTTAATAGTATCTAGATAAACGCCTAGTCTTAATAAACACGTGGAACAAAGTTATCCGTACATATTTTCATCTACCTATTGCTTTATTGCCAATTTATACTTTTTGTATGGTTTTTTGCCTTCAACTCTTTGGAAACGCCATACCTTAAACAAGAGGCCCATGGGGCCACATCGCTCACCTGAGCAACAATGGCTTTATAAGGGCGTTTAAAGGATATTGTGCCATATGGTCCCTCGGTAGAATAACAAAAAATAAATACCGGTACCGAGAAGTATCCAAATTTTACACTTATATTTGCATACACTTAATCTTTGACTTTGTACCTTTATGAAATACCATTTTTACCGAAAATAAGAAGATCCTATGCAAGATATAAAACTAAATTTTTGGTGGGGGTACACTGTTAACTTCCAATTCCCTTTTATTTTAGTTCTCTCTCT
>WFKH01011801.1:56657478-56698137 GCA_016163765.1 Magallana hongkongensis | reverse complement strand
CCCCCGCTTTATAAAGCGATCAAAATATATGAGCATATAGGTATATTTTCTTCTTCAACTACTTACTAGTTATTGTATTTTATTAAATAAATTCCTATATGTGAAAGAAGAAAATTGTACCTCAATGCGCTCAAATTAAAAACATTCAACAATTTAATTGGTCTTCCCTATTATAAACGATTGTTGTTTACCTGGAGTGAACTCGCGTGACGTTTTATAACCTTACTCACTTGATCGATGAATACACTAAACTTTTACTAAGACCTACCCATTATTTTCATCTTTATTAAAAAACAAATGGCTACAAACCAAGGTGATTTTCCGCTGTAATATTTTCTTAAAAATAGCGATAATGCATTTCTTCCCGGACCAGTAATGTGTCAGAACTAAGGAAACTGTTTTAAAGACGTCGTTTTTATTTACTCGTGTCTGAAAAATTATCAAAATTGGTGTAGATTTCATATAATTAATCGTATAAGGAGGGGGCCCCAGAAAGTAGTTACAGCATATCATCCTTTAAATTTTTCTGTACAAAGTATTTAACGTTTAGCGAGACATTTCTAATGATCAACCAAAATTTCAGCGTCAATCGTAGAATTATAAGCAAGATACAGTCACAGAGCTCACAATTCTTCTAGGTTTGAGTAATTTTTTTGTTCACAAGTTTATTACATTCAACTAAGATTTTAAAACTTGGTATTTCCTATTCAGCATTTAAAATGTAGATGAACAAAAGCATGGCCTCAGCTCTGTGTGCAAACATAGAATTGTGAGCAAAGCTCTGTATCTTGCTTATAATTCGAAGCTTGACACTCAAATATCGTTAGTAAATAGAAAATTGTAAACAATCAAAACAAAGGAAAAATGCACTAAAAACAAAGAAAGAGCACAATTTATTTTTCATCATATAACATATATATATACCTATTTATTTCTAGCAGCTAAAATAATCTCCGTTTAGACTGAAAATGTTGAGCATCTTAACAAAACACGTTGCATAAATCAACTATTACATAGAGATCGTACCGAATTACCAATAGAATGAATAGTATTTTATAATACATGTATGTTGTCAGTGCATCAGATTTTGCTCATTTTGCGCAGGTAAACAATCAGCTGTCTGATTTACCGAAGTCTATGTTTGATTTAATACGTAAAAATTCCAAAATACAGGCGATAGTTCCCCTCAAGTTAAAAGGCATAATTAACGAAAATGAAACAAAAATCAAAACAAGCTAAAAACACTGTCACAAGTAAAATTGTCAACGCATTGAAATATTTAACCTCAATTTACTTCACATAATGGGCACAAATATATTTTGCATGTTTCAAATATTCCCCTCGCACGTAAACTGTTGCACAACAAGCAAATTAATCTTTGTCAGTTTGACCCGTTTTATCATGCGTCCAACATGGCTGCTTCAAACACAAACCTGGTTTTTCGATATATGAAATACCGAACCCGAAGTTATAAACTGATTTACACCCATCCTCGCTTTATTATTATTTTCGTAAATTACTTAAATTTGAAACAGAATTAGCCCATAAATTTTGCAATTTATATTTTCCTTTCCATAAGGATTATATATGCTAAATTACGTTGAATTTGACTCAGTAGTGCTTGAGAAGAAGACTTTTAAAAATGCACCCCCTTTTTCTACAGTTTCGAAGTTTTCTCCGCTTTGAAGAAAGATCGGTCTTTCATTTTTGCAATATATATTCATCTTACCGTAAGGATGCTATGTGCGTATTTTGGTTGAAATTGGCCAGGTGGTTTTAGAGAAGAAGTTCAAAATGTAAAAGTTTACAGACGGGCGGACAGACAGACGGACGGACGGACAGACGGACGATGGACAAAATGTGATCAAAAAAGCTCACTTGAGCTTTCAGCTCAGGTGAGCTAAAAAGGAGGAAAAAACAACTTTCTTCATTCTTTTGAAATTCCTTGTTCAGATTTTCATAATTCAAGTTTATAAAATGGACTTCAGACAGTAAGAAGGTTGAAAAAATTAAGCACACATGCAAAATAATATTACATTGACAAGCATTTAAATAACTTTATTCTGACATTGATTATTTTCAAAATTATCGATATAATACCTTTTCATGCGATTAAAATAAAAAATATATATTACCCGTTCCGGGATTCGAACCTAATCAACAAAGTCATTCGGGGTCAATATTTATTCTAACCGCGTAACCACTCAACTAATCTAGACATAATGAACGTGTGAGAAATTTAACACAAGGTTCTTAGATTTCGAAGGTATTCATGTTTTTTTCTCTCCAAAAGTTTGATTTTTAAAAATATGCCTCTTTGAAACAAAAATCGATAATGGCAGTTTTTAAGAAGTTTTCTGACTCTTAATGTTAACATCAAATTGATTTTGTTTCAAGGAGCCAGTTTTTTAACAACAAAGAGGATTCCCCTTTTAAAAAGCATGAAATCTGCCTCGTTTGTCTGTGTAACCATTTTAAAATTTATTTCATGGTCTTATAAAAGTTGGTACCAATCAAAGATAAAATTCTACACTGCTTCATGTACAACGTTGCAAGTAAAAAAAGATTTACATAGAATTCTGTAACTTTACTTTTTCCATTTTATCTGCAACACCATTAGGGAAAATAGCATAGGAACTGCAACACTTTCTTTCTGATTGAAAACAAATCTTCAAATGGCCTTCACATATGAAAAAAAAAATCATGTCAAATCTGAGAATGAAAAATAAAACCAACAAATGCACACTTCGTATGTTTATTTTATATACTGTGACATATTTGACAAACAATGATAACAATTTTAATCACTTTAATTTAAACATTTACTTTGTGTGATATTTAACGATACACGTGTATCATTTCGTTTCGTTATACTTAACCCACCGTTGAAAAATTAACAGTAATCTAGAAGTATATACATTATTTATACTGGAGTTTTATTATTTTTACCGAAAAAAAATATTGATTGATAAAAAGAAAACCATATACTAGTAAAAGATGTGCAACTACAGTCATCCCGCAAAACTGCATAGGCACGTAGCATCGCAGCGAGTGGAGGGAACAGACTGGAAATGAAGGGGCCATTTGGTTTGTAATTTTTTTCATAGTAAATATAAGAAAAATGAACATTTAGTTTTTTAAAAAGTGCCCCGCCCGTTGCTACGTGCCTGGTGCATGTTTACTAAAAAGCCAACAACCCCCCCCCCCCCTAAAATATTGTACATTGGATCAAATTGTTTTAAAAGGTCTTGGATGATGCTAGAATTATCTTAAACGGTAAATTAAAACACTGTGCATATGATCGGTTACAAATCATTTCATTTATGAATTAATGAATAACTGTAAGAGTTAAAGACAAATAAAATAAAATTTCTTCTTCATTCAGTTTTCTGATTAATAATTTAGTAGACAGTTTCTTTCAAAATTACCGAACTTATTTCTTTTTATAAAAAATGATGAAACATCTAAAATTTGGCCTAACGTACGTAGAGCAATATAAATAAATAGGCCACATCGCTCCCCTGCTCAACAATGTTTCATTATGCCATCTGGTTTAACTATACGAGATACGATAGCATGTCTTAATTTTTTTACAAAAATAATTTTATTTCTTAACCGCAGATATTTTTTTTTACAAAAATAAATTTATTTCTTAACCGCAGATATTTAATATATTAATGCTCCTTCATACTAACTTGCTACTTGTTCACCCCCAATTATATTTTGTTCTCATATACATGTATTCATACATCTAGTGTCTACTTCATTAAATTATTTATTAATAGTGTACAAAAATGATTTCATTTCATATAATTTGTGATTCATTTCCTGTCCCCTTCTTAACTAGCTTATATGCATTAAGACCTAATATAGCCTCTTTTGCTTTTTTCATATAATTTTTTAGAAATTTAAACATTCTTCTTTAAATTTCTTACGTCTAGCAATTATGGAATGAAAATGTAATACTTAATAATTTA
Organism: Magallana hongkongensis; assembly: GCA_016163765.1. Taxonomy (NCBI): domain Eukaryota; kingdom Metazoa; phylum Mollusca; class Bivalvia; order Ostreida; family Ostreidae; genus Magallana; species Magallana hongkongensis. The sequence goes on along the minus strand of WFKH01011801.1, from coordinate 56,694,160 downwards.
TTTCAATATTAATTTCACAAATTATAACCTCCATTTTCATTATACGCTTATCATGCTCTCTCTCTCTCTCTCTCTCTCTCTCTCTCTCTCTCTCTCTCGTTTGGTATCACTTAAATAGAAAATTCTGACAGGCATAGTTGCTTCAGAAGATTGTTTCTCTTTCATAATTTACATATAATTTGTTAATTTTGGTTTTTTTTGCTGAAGAATTTGATTTTTTTTATATTTTTAATCTGACCCTACTAAAATAGTGTACTATCTCTGACCACAAGGGTTTATAGAATGGCTACAAATCAAAACGTTTGTGTACTAGCTAGCTTTTATTTTAATTTGCATCATTTATTCTATCGAAGCTACTCTTTTCTATGAATTACTGATTATTAAATTTAATGCCAAATCATTACAAATGCACATGTAATTTGATTGATAGTACTAATATTTAACTTCGTCATTATTTCACTTGCAACTTAAATGTTGTATGGACGCAATTTATTCTTTAAAGGAGAAGGACAGGGCAATCCTCATATTCCTTTTCCTAATGAGTAAACGTTGTTAGGAAACTGATAGTTAATATTTTTTTCGAATTACTACATATGACGTCTTTTTTTCTTAACATAAAATCTTCAGGATTAAAACAAAACATAAGATAACATTGTGCTGACACCCCTTACCAATTCTTTGCCATGCCTCATATATTTCGATAGCAAAGGGTTCAATTGCAAAAAAAAAATGAAATATTGACATACTCGATGGTTAACAAAGTTGACATTTTATCACCCCAATCTTTATCTCAATTTTCATTTCAAGACTGTACAACGAATCATACCATTTAGAATTTCTATAAATATATACGCATGAAAAAATACACACAACACAAAGCAAAGAACTTATCGTTATCGTATGTTAAGCTCGTAACTATTATCTTAAAATAAGATCGTCAATAAAGGTAAATCTATAATATATGGAATGTAATGTAATGCAATGTATTTTGCCTTAATACTTGAAATTGGCCTGTCTCAGTTGCAGAACTGTTTTAGACAGGAGTTGAATCACACCAACGGCACTTTTCATCATCGTTAAACAGGATATGACCTACAATATGAAGTTGTAACGTCGTGGGTTTTTTTCTTGATTAAATTTGATATTTAAAATATATTGATACTTGCATGATGAACGATTAGCGATATACATGTACAACTTCACTTGTAATAAGTATACGTATATAGGTTATATATTTTCAATATTAGCGAATACTTGTTATCTTCAGGTGGCTCAACGCATATTTTAAAAATTTAAATAAAATCCTTTCCATCATTCAAATGTTGTTTAAAGTTTTTTAAGTGTGTGAATTAAAAAACCTACGGAAACTACATGATGTATTTGATATTAATGTAGTCTTAATAGTTCAGACATATCAAACCTTCAGGACATGCACGTCTACGTAGACCCCTTGGTTGGTATACATCTGGTTTTGAAGGTTTTTCAATCTCCGGTTCCTTTCGTCGGTTTTCTTTTCCTTCAGACTTGATAACTGCAACTTGAGCTTCCCTCTCCTTAGCAAGGTCGTACTGTATATCTAAATCAATTGGGCTACGTACAGACTTGCTGCTTTTGGTAGTGCTTAGTCCCCCTGAAGCCTCTTCGTGTCTCTCCCACAAATTTCTTCCTACAAGCCCTGCACCTTGATTTTCTTTAAAATTTAATAATTCCTTCGACCCATAAATCTTTTTATCTAATTCTTGATTACCGCCCAATGAAGAAGACTGAAAGTCTGAAACGTATGTAGGATTGTGGATCTTGTTTTGAATTTTTTGTGTAGTAGAGTCAGTCTTTTGCTGAACATACTGCACATCTGGTCTGCTCAGAGCCACGACCCGAGAAGCTTGTTGAAAACTTTCTAATGAAGTCTGTTTGTTTTCCATAGGAATGTTCCCATCTCTTGAAATTCTATTGCTGTATACAGCCCTTTTTTCGACTTCAGTGGGATACTTAGAATCGTTAGAAACCATAGATGACGAATCAGTGTCGGATTTTCTGTATTCTTGATTTCGTGAAACCTTTTGCCAAGGAATGATATCACTTGCTTTATTATCTGTTTTAGGCAACAAACCAACATCAATGTTCTCTTTGTGCATTCCTTCAGTTACCTTTTCAGAAATATTTCTTTCAGATGGCCTCAAGAAAGTTGAATCTCCTTGCTCTGGTTGCGTACAAAACGGCTTAGAACTTACAAGTGGATTTGATTTCTTCTTCTCTTTTTCAACATTTCGCGGAGTACTCATCATTTTCATTTGTCTCTGGTTTTCATCATCAAGCAAGATTGCTGCTTTCTTTTTGCGATCCTCTGGCTTTGGCACTGACACAATCAATCTTGGAGAAATAACTTCATGACAGGCATTCATACCAATGACTAAATTACACGAGGGACACTTGGTTTGTTCTTGATCTGTGTTGGAAATGTGTCCTATAAAAAATAGCCACATTTATATTTTATCTTGTTTTTTATCACTTAAAAATATATTACTCTAACAATTACAATTGAATGCACTGATGATTTGTAATGAAATCCTATGAGTTAATATTCCTATATTATAAAAATGGCCAACAAAGTGATAGAGAAATCTATATTTAAAAGTATCCAAAAAAAAGAACTAGAATATATTCTTTAACCTATTGACTTACCATTTCTACATTTAAACCAAGTCCCATACTGCCATATTCTGTAGTGTTGCAACACATCAGGGCAGACTAAGTCATTAAACAGTCCTTCGTCAAGTCCTATTCCATAAACTCTCGCCGAGGATCGAATGCGCGTACATTTTGTTTCCAAAAACGGGGACTTTTTAAACAGTTCTTGAACTTCTGTTGTGCATTTTATTCTACTAGATTCTGCGTTAAACTTAAGAAATTGAACCAGGTATGCCAGTCGCAGTAGTTCGAGGCGTACATCAGAGAGTTCCTGCCTAGAGAAGCAATTTCTAGTTTGGAGTTGCACTATCTTTGTCTTCTTCTTGGTTATAGTCCGACGACTTTCGAATAACCACAGACGAATTTTTTTTAACTGTAACCCAATCAGTTTTTCTTCTTTTGTATTTTCAATGACAGATTCTAAAATACTTCGGTAGATCCTATAAATAATTTCCAAAATGATCACCTGTGCATGTGCAAATTCTACTTTTTCAATGGGTTTTGCCTTGTCCTCGTTGAGTTGTTTAACGATAAAATCAACTGCTTCTGAGTCTTTCGCCTTCAACATCGTCACCTTTTCTTGAACATATTTCAGTTTGTTTTTCAAAGACAAAGTGTTTTCTTCATATATTCTCCTTTTTATGATTTCCATATCGTTTCTAATTTCTGCAATAACATGTTTATATCTTACACTTTTCTTTATATGAACAGAACATATTGGGCATTGTGGCAATGTCAATGCAACTGATGAACTCTTATTAAACATGTATCTGTCTAGAGAATCAACGCTAAAGGTATGATTACAATCGTTAAGAGTGACCAAACGAACACCCTCGTCAATTTCGCATGACGAATCCTGAAATGTTAACAAGTGACAATCTGTACACATCTGTGGACAATTTTCGCCACAAATACCAACGCAGACATGACCGCATGAAAGTGTTTTAGCGCAGTTTCGAGAGCAAGGTAATTTAACACACTTTTCACTACAACTTTTTTCACATGTTTGATGTATGCAGCGCCGAGAACAAGAATTCCCACAATTTTCACAAGGATCGCTGCATTTTGTCTTGCATTTTCTATGTTCACATGAAGTTTGACAGTTTTGGTCACAGGGAGGACAGCCTTTGACACAGAGGGCTAAGCATCTGTGACCACAGATAAGTTTTCGATCGCACTTAGATTGACAGGGAATGTGTAAGCGACCTTGTTGACAATCATTACAAGTTCCACTACAAACATGTCCGCATTCCAGCTTACCACCACATGGTTTCATGCAGACTAGATTTTCTTCATCTGCAGAACATATAGCATCAATAATATGCCCACAGGACAGACGTTTTCCATCGCGCTTAGATTGGCAAGGAATGTGTAAGCGACCTTGTTGACAATTATTACAGGTTCCAGTGCACAAATGTCCGCATTCAAGCTTACGATTACATGGTGTCTTGCAGATTAGGTTTTTTTCATCATCGGAACATTTCGCATCAACAATGTGTCCACAAGGAAGAAGTTTTTTGCAAGGTTCTAAACATTGCTCATGTGAGTTTTGCTTCTTACAGTTTCCACACGTTCCTTTGCAGACATGACTACACGGAAGAATTATGTTACATGGTGCTTTACAAGACCATTGATCTTCATTGACAGAGCATGGAACATTTTCGACGTGTCCGCACGAAGGTATGGTCTTATTAACTTTAACCTTACACCCTTCACAATCCTGAAAACATTTCCGCTGGCAGAAATGCCCTTTGTCACATTTTTTCAGACATGGCTGTAAACATTTGTATAGTTCGTGTTTAGGGTCTGAAACGTGGCAAATTTGTCCACATTTGTGAGAACACTCGAGAATAAAATTACAAGGCAGATAACAACCACCATTTGATACTTGATCAAAGTCGGAATCTCTACTAACTTTTGCACTATTTCCTGGATGGTTCCCACATTGTAGTATCAAACTTTTTCCAAAACTATTTCTGTCTTTCATTACATTTACAACATACTTCCATAATTCGCTCTCAGAACAGAGAAGCTCAAAATTTCCTATTACAAACAGTCCTTTGCGGGCTCTTGACAAGGCAACACAAATTCTATTATCTATTTTGAGAAACCCGGTACTTCCCATGCTATTGCTTCGAACAAGTGAAAGGATAATGATGTCGTTTTCTTCTCCTTGAAAATTATCGATTGATGTAATGCGGACTCCTTCGAATTCATTTTTTGGCATCTCTCTTTTTAAAGCAAGTATCTGCCCCGTGTAGGCCGTGAGAATGGTAATCTGACTTCTCTGATAGTCTTGCTGAAGAAAATACCTGCACAGCCGTTTGACGAATTTTGCTTCGTGAATATTAGACTTGCTCTTTGTCTCTCTATGATCCGTTTCTGGTTCGCTGTGGTTTAAGAAATACACATCAGATGTAACACCCTTTACTTGCTCATAGACTTTGACGTCCTCATGATCATTGAGGTCTGGATAAAGATTTTCATACTTCATCAAAATGGATATTTCTGGCCTCATTCTATGTTGTATTCCAAGCGTCACGTAGTTCAAATCATTGTTAACCATCCTCTCAAACAACGATAAGTCAAGGTTATACTTCTTGGCAAGAAAGTAAACAGTTGGTGTTGGTCGTAGTTGTTTGTGATCGCCAATGAGTATAAGGTGCTGGCAGTTTGAATTAATCGTTGTGACAATATGAGACTCCAGAACCTCTGCAGCTTCTTCGACAATGATTATCTTTGGCCTTATTGACTGCAAGATATTTCGATATTTTGCAGCACCAGTTGTTGTCATTCCTATAACATCTGCTCCCCGCATTATTTCCACATCTTCTGCGTCTAAAACTTCTCTATAACCTTTACAAAGGTCATCATATTGTTTCTCTGCTTCTTGTATGGACTCCTTCATGTAGGTGATATAACAACTCAACCAATAACGATAGAGTCTTGGACGTTCCAATGGTTTCAGTTTCCAAATATCATTCACCCTTGCTACTTCAGATGTGCTCATGACATCATTACTGTCTATAATTTTCTTCAAATTTTTTCGGAGTTTACTCCTACTAATCTGAATAGCCCACCCATTTGTGTTTTCTGCTCTGTCCACTTTACTATAAAGTATTGAAAAAGACGCATCACTTAAATTCTTTGAAGATGTTTCATCTTTTTCCTTATTTGCGCTATATCCAGAAAAAAAATTCAATTCATCATCGTCTTCAATATCTTCTTCTTCAAGTCTTCTTTCTTCGTTTTCATACTCCGCCTCCTCTTTTGCATCCAAATATTCCTCATGCAACACTTCTGCTATTCGATTGCAGTTTTCTGGCGATCCATCTAAACACAACCAGTCAATGATGCCCCCTTCCTCTTGTATCATCTTTGGTATTCTCTTAAAATAATTTGGCATTAAGTCTATTAGATATTTTAATTCTACAATATATTTCTCAGACTTTGTAAGCAGATTTAAATAGCTATTGATCTCTTCCTGTGGTTTGGGTTTCTTTGACATTTTTGCTTTTCTAGTCCTGGTAGCGTCATTTTTTAATAAAGTAATGCGATTACCGATAAATTCCTGATACTCTTTAAGAAGACACTTGTATAGAGCTCCTCTATCGTGCAACTTGAGCTGCCATGGATGTTTGACAAGGTTGGCTTCGTCTCTTTTCATTCTTTCAACCTTAGACCCGCTGGTTAGTTCGTTTTCCCATTCAATCATTAGCATATTTTTATGTTTATCTTCGTCATTTTCATGAGGATTTTCGATCACATTTACATCAAATCCGAGCCACTCATCAATGCTAGCACGCTGTTTTTCACTCTCTGAATCATGCTTAAAGCTGTCCACATGCACATCATCCATAAACTGGGCAAGTTCAGTCAGACGAAGAATCCCTTGTTTTGCGCATTTTAATTTCTCGCTTACCTGCTCTATTTTATCCCTGCAGCTTTTCATAGTCATGATACAATCAATTTTTTTCTCGTGAATAGTTCTTGATATTGATTTGTCTTCACGGGCTTTAATTCGATAATTTTGCAAAGAATATTCCTCTAACTCTTCTGTTTTGCACCTCCCACCAATCCTCACTAATTTCTCTGAGTACTTAGAGATTCCGACGAGAAATTGATCTAAGGCATGGTTGGTGTAACATACTACTAATATGGGATCCATTTTTACATTTTCTGTCCACATTTCCTTGTTGTGCAGAAGAAGTTGTACGATTTTGAGTCCAACGTACGTCTTACCAGTACCAGGAGGTCCCTGAATTATTGCAATTTCCTTGGTTATAGCCATCTGTAAAGCCTTATGCTGGGAATCATCCATTCCGAGTTGTTTAGCTGAAGGCCACTTCCTAGTGTTAAGAACGGGGCATAAAAATTCTCTTGGTTTTCTGTCCATTTGTAAAAGAGGACAGAAGTCATATGGCATAACAGATCCAGCTTTAATAAGATACCTGGGAGGTTTTTCATTGGGTTTGCAATGAACAATTGAAGATTGTAACGGCATGTCATTTCCAACTTCTTGAAGTCCTTGCAAAATGTATCTGTAAGCTTCAAAGTATGCTGTTGTTTCAGCCATTGCATACAACAGGTTTGCTGATAAATTAAAAGAGTTAGCGTCTTCTGTAAACTGAACCTCCAATATGCCGTTCTGTAAATCAGTTACTTTTCGTTCGGTTACTGTGGCGAACAACATTGTTTGGAAACCATCTGATGATAAACAGAGCAACGACCCATACAATAACCTCCTTGATGACTCCCAGCGTATGTTTGCCAATTTTGTATTGTCAAATCTGATGACGTGTCTGACTCCTTGTTTTGAGCACAGAGGACGAAGTATTTCGACATTCTCATACATTCGTATGTCTGTTTGTCGTTTTCGTCCTATCCTACTTGCTTCTTCAAGTTCTCTTTGATAATCCAGAATACCTTCTCTCAAAGGATGCAAGTAATCCTCTCTCAAAAGACGAAACTGAATGTCCAAGTACTGTTGTAAATCATTATATCCCCCTTTTGTTTTGTTAACTCGCAGGAATGGTTTCTGGTTAAACTGTAAGTCTTGAAGAGTTGGAAGCACGGAAAGGTCGTGGAAATCGTCTGGTGGCTCCTTATCTTCCGGTTCAGGGCGTCTTTTGGGCTTTTCCTCTTTTTGTAATTTCTTCAAATAGTCCTTTTGAATTGAAGTTTTTGCTTCCTTTAGATCATCGAGTTCGGTAAATATTTTTGGACAATATACAATACAAATAGAATTGTATTTATCATTCACCAGATTTTCAAGTTTGTCCAGAAATGTGATTAATAATGAAATACTGCTTTGCATATTCTTAAATAAACATAGGGTTAGTTGACACAGATTCCATAACAAATCTCCAATCTTTTCGTCATCAGAATATGAAATAAGATCAAATTCAAGTTTATCCAAAAAAGGCAAGAGGTGCATAGGAATCATTTGTTTTGCACTCAATATTTTAGTAAGTTCGATGCAGATTTGGTCTTTTGGGGATTTGTAAGCTTTTGCCAAAATTGATATAAGAAGGACCATCCAATCACTTTGTAGAGGTTTCTCTAATAACTTTTCAAATCCATTTTTGCCTGTGACCAACTGAAGAAGTACAGCATCGGGATCATCTTCCTGGTAAAGCTCTTCCAATCGTCTGTACCCCATGTACCTCATTTGTCCTTCATTTCTGCAACTACTGCTAGAGCGCTGACCTCTGTTATTGCCTCGTCCATTGCCTTGCTTATCACCCCTGTCTTGAATTGATGCAGATCTTGGTCTTCTTTGGGATAGGTGTCCTCTTTCTCCTGATCCCCTTCCTCTGTAGTTTGGCCTTTTTCTATTCCCCCTTCCTCGCGAACCAGATATATTATCTTCAAACTCTGAGGAGTCATATATTGGAATCGAATGATTTCCTTGCTTCCCTGCGTTATCATTTTGCTCCTCGTTTTCCTGGGGACTGCCTGAAGCTGCCAGGTTATCTGTGGACCTGCTGTGTGACTTTGGTCTCCCCCGCCATGGTCTACGCCCCCCTCTCCCCCCTCTACCTCGGAATCCTCTGTTTTCCTCCATTTTCTGAAAGGGAACAACATTAATATTACGTCTTAAAGGGTCATCTCCTTCATATATCTAATCAAATGACATAATTCCTGTGTATGAGACTGTCTCAGGACCAGGTAAGCACCAGATAAAAAGGTAGTTTACCTGTGCTCAGTTGTTATCAAACAAAGGATTCCCCTAGGCCTAAGGTATTGATTTGTTATTTACCTGCACCGTTTATCTATAAATAATTTTTGGTCTTTAATGTGTAATGGCGTTTCAATCACAACTGATTTTGACTTACATTTATTTGCATGCAAAAATTAAATTTTTTTAAGAATCTTGCTCTTAAGGAATGATATTTGACGTCAGCAGATATTCCTTTCTTGTCTCCAAAAGTTATGTTGTAGATACCGAATCAAAGTTGCAAAACATGAACTTTGAATTCGGGATTGATAAAGAGAAACGGCAATATACAAGTTTTGTTTCTCAGATTAAATTCGGTTATTCTATTAAGTTCTGTTATTGTTTTGTAATTTTTGCTAATGTTAATTCGTTATCTTAAAAGATGAAAGATGATGATAAGGAAATTGTGTGACATCACCACCTTGTCAAAAAATGAGAGAGAGAGAGAGAGAGAGAGAGAGAGAGAGAGAGAGAGAGAGAGAGAGAGATAGATTTGGAGATGTTAATACTTACTGATATCAAGTCATCTTCAATTCTCTATTGATCTTTCAATACAAAAGAAGCATATTTCACTGTTGTAAATATTGTCTAGTGGGTATCTTGTTTTCAAAAATTACGACAACCAGTTTGGGTTATAATGTATCGCACATTTAAAATTATTCAAAACATTTCAAGTCGGTTCGTAGCAGAATGAATGATTTATAAATTAAAGATACGCTGAGAAATTCACCTAATGAAGGTTTGAAACTGTCATTTATTTTTCCCTACTTTCGTAAAAGATGAAATTCAACAATTAATATTTCTTTTGAAATAAAATATCACATGACAGTCAAATATCCCGGCACCCGATACCTAAAACATCGCACTATTCAGGATACATAAAAAAAAACCCGCTACGATCCGCGATCGTTTGCTTTAGTTGATCGATCAAGTACAATGAAGCGCATTCAAGTGGTAAAAGTTTTCGTTTGAATGGAATGTTCTAAACTTTGTATCGACATAAGACACGCCCATTTCTTTTGAAACGAGCAAAACAGTAATCGTAACAATGCTTTCGTAACCGCTCCTCTTCTAAACAACACAAGCAGGGGCTGCGTTCAAGATCGTAGCAGCTAGCTTAGCCGCTAGGTCGTAGATATCTAGGTTAGCCGCTAGGTTAGCCGCTAGGTCTCTGATTTAAAGTTGGAAATATTCAACTAAAGACTAATTACATCGACAAGCGGAAATATACATGTTAAAATTCACTATAACTTATAGGATGAACAAAATATCACTAAATAGATAGATTTCATGTTTGTTACAAAGTGGTAACTAAGTAGGCCATCTTGAATTTGATGCTTAGCATAAAATATTTAGGCTACAAATATCTACGTATAGTGGCTAGGTTAGCTTACCGTTCAACATCGTAGCTGCTACGTAGCCTTCAGTAGCAGCTATGATCTTGAACGCAGTCCTGTTTTCCTCGTTTCAAAAGAAATGGGCGTGTCTTATGTAACAATTGACGTTCGATACAAAGTTTAGAACATTCCATTCAAACGAAAACTTTTACCACTTCAATGCGCTTCATTGTATCCCATTCAAAAACAATCCTCTTTGTTAGCATATGTTTGTATGCAACTAATATTTAACACAATATTGAATCATAATATTATGCCTTGAAAAGGAAAATATTATACGCCACCATGCCATGGTAGATAATGTGTGTTAAAAAAAACAAACCACAATGTTCTAAATAAATTGGATGTGATGTGTTCAATCTTGGTTGGGCAAGATTTTTTTAAGTCCCAGGAATTTATCAACATCGTTATTTATTTTTAATGTTAGATTTTTAAAAGATATGTTAAGCTGCATATAGCTATAGCTTCCAGCGCAAACTTTTATCGATACCGCATTACAAGGGACTATATGACGATCTATATACCAGTATCATGTATTTGACCTTCACATAAATGACTGTTAAATATTCAAAAGTGTGATATATATGATATTAGCAATGCCCTATCTTTAACTGGTACATGTATTTTTAATTAAATTGTATATATTTGTTTTAGCGGCATGGAATACCATATTGTGACGGTAACACAATAGGTTCAAGTGTCAGCTACTGGGTCGCGAGTTCAAAACCCGCTGGGGCTTTTACGAATTTTTAAAAAATGATTATCGAACAATTTTAAATTTTATTTTTTGAAACTGTGATTATATTTTTAATATGATGCACTTAATCTTTCATCCACATTGAATGTTATATCAAGGTGCCCCATACTACCCTGTCTGAATCTATCTTTTTAGGAAATTTCAAGAATGGGTCGCCGTAATGGTATGACGTTGGTTTTCTTCTTTCGGTTTATTTTCAGCGAATTGTTTGGTTTTATTGATCAATGTGTTCCATTGACTGCGTGTTGCATATATATATATATTCGTCACATTGTGCAAACGGATTTTTTAAATAAAAAGAATGCTCTATTGTCCAATTACTTGAATTTGTGTTATTGCTATTCAAATATGATAAACATTGAATATTTTCCGAAATAGGTAAAAATACATTGTATAGCCTAAATATCAAATAATTATTTTTTCCATCGTTAAAAACTGTGTTTCTCGTTGGGCACTAGTTATCTCAAAGTGTAAACAAAACGTCATACCGGGTAAGTATTGTCTTTTTATCAATTATATAATGGGTTTGTTGAGGCAGCATTTGTTCTATATTAAATAATTATTGTGTAATGTTTGTCTTATATTACTTTAGATGTTGATAATGCGTGAACTTTATTTAGCAATCGCTCAAAAGTACATTTAGAGCACGGACTGAATCACTCTTCCATGGCCAAATAGCTGATACATACGATATAAAATAATATTTGAAAAATTGCCGTTTCTTCTATACAGCGAACTGTTAAACAACAAAGATAATTTACGTACTTTTACTCACTTTGTAACCGAAAAAAAATGTTAATATAACAATAATATGCTTTCTATGGTGGTTCATATATAAGGACTACGAATGTGACGATTATTGTAAAAGTATTAATAACCCGCTTCAACAAGTTATTACTTTTTCAGAAATGCTCGCTATCAGAGAAATCATGTTATTGTTTTAATAAACACTTTCATAACTTTGCAGGTTATTTCTATTCAGCTTTACAAAGTGGACGATGAACCTCGAACTCCAGGGTCATAAAATCTTAGTTGTACACAGGCCAGTATGGACATTCTTGTTTGTTTTATCAGTGTAGGTCCTGAGAAAACCTAACAAACGACTGATTACCTGAAAGATAAACAGTAATCCAACCTTTATAGTGAACTAGAAATGCAGACTTTATTTGGCGATTCATCAGTGATAAATTTTGCGACCACTAATAATATATTGGCGACTAAAATTAACACTTATACGGGTGACACTTCAAAAGTATTACATCGATTCTCAGCAAGAAATATTCGCGATGACGAGGTTTTTGTGACCCTCGTTAAATTTACTCATAGGAGGATACAAGTTTGGGTTCATTATTCAGAAAATCTTTAAATAAAAAATTGTTTCGCAAGAAAATAACTTAATTATGTAACTATAGGGTTGTATGCAAAATATTTGGACTTTACCAGCTGACTGTTCGGTGACTGTGCCTGGCCATCTAATTTTGATATTTACATAGAATTGATTATAAATGATAGAAATATTGTACAACAAAAGATAAACAGCAATGAACAATTCTAAATGATAGATTATGGTGGAGTACAACCGTTCATGTACAGTTCTGAACCATGCTGAACAAGGTTGGGTCCACTAGCGCTTTAGTACTGAAACAATTGAAAATATGTCTTTCCCAAACCACACTATAGTTTAACCTTAAAGTTATTGTATTCAATAGTGATATACACTTGAAGTTTGCTTTTTAAGTACACACCTTAGGATAATTTTACTAGCAAGTTTATTTCAGTTTTTTTGCAATGATCACATCAATAATTCTACTAAAAATACAGAAATGCTGAATCATTTTTTCAAGACAGCTTTGTGATAAAAAATGTTTTAAAATACATATTTCATAGTACAGTGAAAAACCAAAACCTGGAGATAATCAATGCTGAAATTTCCTTTATTTTAAACAAGTTAATTATACCAGTTAATTCTTCATACCTTGGACAATCATTTAATATTACTTCATTAATTATTCACTTTTTAATATAGTGAGTACACTTTTTTAAAATTCCCAATAAATCCACTAAATCAACATACATTGTACATAAAAATTGCTATAATATGCAAATATACTGAAATACATAACATGGTTGTATTTCAAAGTGTGACATGATTTCTAAATGCATTTTTTATGTGTATGTAAAGAGACTAAAACACCAAAATCAAGCAAAATGAAAACAAACAGAACCGTATATAGTACATATAGGACTCCTAGGGAGGGTTCATTGCTTGGCGTTCTGAGCCGGGTACTACATTCGCCAAAACCAATGCCACAAAAAAAGATTACCACTACAATGACATTAATCATGGTAGAAAAATAATAGGCAATACAAGTCATAAATAAATACAATTGTCTACAGGTAATTTTTATACTTATGCAGTTTATGAAATCCTAAGGTAAATTGACTTATACAGAGTAACTTGTCAATACATTTGTACCATGTTAAAATCTGCAAGCGTGCAATCTGTGATTATATTTCGGCACCAGACTTTAAATACCGGTACGTGTGGTCCAAACTATACCTGAATTCTGGACTTCTGTTATCATAGATGTCAAAAGTAGACAAGTTTCTCTATATTCACTTGTACAGGGTGCAACAACAGGGGAAAATTTGAATGAATTGTCTGATTACTTTCAATAGAAACAGAGAGTGATGATGATTCCTGATCAGGATTGGAAGTGATTTTTGGAGTGAGCTGTATTGCATCACAAACTGCAGACAAGATGGAAGGTTGAAATCACAGAATGTTTTAGAACAATCGACATAACTTCCTCTTCCCCTTTTTAATATTTCCTTTCTTCTCTTTCTGCAAAAGATAAAATAATGCAAATGGGAAACATAATACAGATAGATAAAAAAAAATGTGTCATTTTGATATCAAATAACTGCATTGAGTAGTGTAAATATAAAAAAATCTTAACATTTTTCTATGATTCCAAATTATCTAATGAGTCAAATTCTTTCACTGGGATTTCGTAATTTCAGTTTCCATTTATAAAAATCCACACTGCCACGGTTAGCGAGTTGTTTGAGAACATTCTTAACAAGTCCATTCCTTTACCCATTTAATTTTTACCATCTAAACTCTGGTTTTCTAAGATGTAGTCTCGTGTTCCATTCTTCTCTAAATCCTCCATAGTTTAAATGTTGATTGATATTAAATAATGCATGCTATTGTTCTGAATACACAACCGTTGTGTAGGTTACCTCCCCTTACTTAGATACATATCACTGTTTCGCGCTATTTTTGAATTATTGTTTTTCAATTTTCAGCAATAAATAAAAATTTTCAGACATGTAAGGCGATGCTTTATATTATTTATTTGCTATTCTAGCGTTATTTCACAAACTAGTCATAATAAAAACAGAGGTATTGGAGAATTAACAATTTTAAATTTGAGGGCAATACACCCCCTTGACGACGGGCTGAGACAGAGAAATACCAGCCCCGAGGGCGATACAGCCCTAGCATCCGGAAGCTGTCTCACCTAGTCCAAAACACGTGTATCAGGGCTGATACACTACTAGGTATATGATATTAAATTGTATAGATCTATAATAACTGCATGTTGTGAATTTATTTGCTGTACTTATATTTGTTGCATATTTTGAGTGCATCTTTGTATTGTATTTTTAAGTCTGTTGTAAGACTTAAATCTAATAAGACTGAATGAGGCACATGCCATTCTAGCTTTCCTATCTCAAATACTGGCCAGCAAGCCGGTATGTAAACCCTTTGCATTTGTTACACGATTGCACACCTGGAACTCATGGCCAATGTGTTGTATTCTTTTGGATGTCTTAGATTCTGCTTTTTTCCTTGTTTTACCTGTGTGGGTTTTTTTTTATTTTGTATTTTGCACTGACCTATATTTTTGATGTTACTTTTCTCTTGGCTAGGATTTAGTGAGTACATTTCATAACTTTATTGCAACCAAGTAACAATGGTCATGTATTACGTAGATCTACACTGGTGAGGTAAAGAAGTCCAGGGATAGCAGCCAGGAAAGAGAAACAAGGCAAACAATGCCCTTTACAAGTTGTGTTCAGCATTAATGAGTTGTATAAGTGAATCTGTCTGGTGTGTGTATAGACTGCCTTCGTTGTATTTATCTGTTGCGTGTACAAATTTTATTGTGATCACACGTTGCATAAAACTATAAAGCTGTTGTCTGTGAACTGTTGATGGATGTACTCACAAACTTCCTGATTTCTCTGACGAGGGTGTAGAAAGCATCGTCGACTCCCTGTCGAGTTTTAGCCGAGGTCTCTACGTAGGGTATGTTGTAGCTGTCCGCCACCTGTTTGGCCTGTTTACTCTCCACGGTCCGTGTTTGTAGGTCAACCTTGTTACCCACCACTGTCAACAGAGCAACCAATCAATTCAATAGAAGCTAGTCACGTGTCTAATTATAACATCACTTGTGTAATTATCAATAGAGCAACAAATCACCAGACATCATTCATTTCAACACAAGCATTCCACAGTGCTGATAAAATGAAATCAAAATCTGCATATTAATAGAATCTGGTAATATGTATGACTTGAACATCCCCTTAATCATCTTGGAAATCTTGATATATGTATAAGATCAATGACAATTAATTTGTAAGGTTATGAGATTGAATTGTTTTTTAACCTTTATCTATTAGTTATGCATATTACAGAATGAAATAACAGTATAATTAGTAGTACATTATGAAATAACAGTAGAAATGGTAGTTGTCCTGTGAAGAAATATTATTTTTGTTTTCATTTACAAGTCCTCTCCATAACAATACTGTACAAGGAAAAGACAACTCTTGCTTGCTTGGGTTATCATCATTCCATGTAGACTTTGTTATACCAGTGTTTATACTTACACACCATAGGAACTTCATCAGCATCTTTGACTCTTTTAATCTGTCAGGTAAATAAAAGACAGTCATTATACAGTGGCAAAATATGCATTACTTTTAATCTGTCAAGTAAATATACAGTGACAAAATATACATTGATCAAGAAGAGCTAGCCTAATATCTCAACATTTTAAAATTATATATAGCTAACAACATGAAATGGTACATGTTACTTCATGTAATTGTGTATGCTATAATGTAGACTATTGAATGTCCTGGTTATGACTCAATGTATAAGGACCTTCATTACTTCTAAATCATGTTGTCTGTAAAAATTAAAATTAGGAAGAATTTTTCAAGCATCATTGCTGCCTAGTATTTTTATTTTGAAAATAAATGCATCTAAACTATAGGAGGAGCTGGTCAAGTGATTGTAATTTTCCCCTAATTTCCTGTGAAGTTCTGGATATCAAACAATTAGATTTACTGTTTCCATGACCATTTGTACCCACCTGTTCCCTGTATTGGTTAATGTCCTCAAAAGACTTTGTGCTGTTGACAGCAAAAACACACAGAAAGCCCTCTCCCGTCCTCATGTACTGGTCTCGCATAGCGCTGAAATAAAAGTTGCTCATCAATATCATGAACTAAAATAATTAGGTTTTTTTCCATTTCAAATTATATTTTAACATGACATGAGGAATTCAATTCAACAAACATTTCCTGCAATAACTGCACTATAAACAATCGTGTAAACGGAAAAATCACCTGTAACAAAACAAATAAATTTTATAATTAGTGCTTGGCATAATTGATAATGAACCATACAACTTATATCTAAAATACATGCAGGTACAGATGTAGATTCATGATTCATGAATTAAGAACGTAGATTCTTCAGTGGAGAATTTTTACACACAGTGACATTTGATGAGTGTCTCCAACAACCCCTAATCCCTCCTAATCTAGCTCCCACCCCCACCCCCACAATCCCTTACTAAATTGCCCTCATTACGAAAGAAAAAAAATAAAGGAGGCCGCTTACTATTAAATCCTTAAAATGATGCCCATTTTTTATGGTTAGATAAATTCTAGATTCCAGCTAACAAAATTTTCTGATCATCCTTAGGGAGCAAGCTAATCAGGTTTGACTGTACATGATCAATTTAGTGAAACCTTGTACCAGTAACAGATTATCAGGATGAAACATTTGAACCTTTTTGTATAGGATCGGTGGTGAATTATTCACCACTGGTTAACTCTGCTCCCCCACAGCTAGAGATGACCAGACAACATCACACGCTTTTCTGTGGAAGCTGCCACTTGTGTATGTCTTACTCAACAACTTCCTGAGCAGGATATTGGGTCATGTTCATCATTATCAGAGAATTTTATTTTATTTTGAAAAAGGGAGCTGCTGTGGTATAAACAGATTTGCATCCAATCATTTCATGCATTAAACTGTGACACCAGACTGAGAGTTTTATAAATGCCAGGCTAATTTCTTTTCCCAAAAGCAATTAGGAAAGAAAATTTGCAACATCATGTTAGATTAATCAATATCAAATTGTAGCACACAGTTTGTCCCAAATTTCAAGAGTTGCTTGGATACAGCTACTCTAGAGGATGACTATTCATTTTTTGAACCTAACAGTGAGCTAGATTAAAAATTCATCAAGGTAAAGGTCTAAAGAATTAAACCCCTGTAAACAGTTATGTTATACCCCTGTAACAGAGATGCAGCTGGTATGATCAACACCACTGTAACAGTGATGAAGCTGTTACATTTCACACCCCTGTGTGCCACTGACCTGTACTCTTCTTGACCTGCCGTATCCAAGATATCTAACAAACATGTCTCTCCATCTATCACAACTTGCTTTCTGTAGGAGTCCTCTGTAATGTTGAAAATATCAGAGTGGAATTAGAAGTGATACAGAACATTAATACCTCTGTTTTATTGCAATTAAAATATAGTATACATTCCTTATTTTGCGCAAGAAGTAATTCTGCGATATCTCATCTTGCATCAAATCAAGATAACATAAAGTTGAAAACTCTGAACTTTCGTTAAACTACAAGTATAATAGTTCACAACTGTCAAAAACAATTGCGAGTTTTGATATCAAATCTGCAAGGTATGTTCCTCTTAGTTTTACAAAAATATTAAATCCTTGCATTTAATTAGGCAACTGCAGTATTTGTCTAATTAAAAGAGTTACAACGTCAACTCCACAAATATTAGAAGTGACACAATGTTACCTATGTAATATTGCATTGTAAATATCACATAAGTG
The DNA here is from genome assembly GCA_016163765.1 of Magallana hongkongensis. Taxonomy (NCBI): domain Eukaryota; kingdom Metazoa; phylum Mollusca; class Bivalvia; order Ostreida; family Ostreidae; genus Magallana; species Magallana hongkongensis. The sequence continues at coordinate 56,675,923 of WFKH01011801.1, read as the reverse complement.
TAATTAGAAGTGATAAAACGTCAACTCTGTTACACTTTTATTGCAATGAAATATCACTGTGTAATTAGAAGTGATTCAATGTCATTCCCTAACAAATTAGAACTGCCACATACATGCAGCATTTGTATAAAGTAGGTTACTAGAAGAGTTTTCTGGAATTTTGTCAAGAATGTTTATAATGTAAACAAAATATCACAAAGTTTAGAGTATATATACAAATGCAATATACATGCAACTGTCCCACATTTTGGAATTTGCAAGTGCTCAGGGTAAATATGGCAATTTAAATATAGGGAATATATTAGGACATTATACCTATCCATGTCAAACTGCTTACCGGGTATTCATCAAAATTCTATGGCAGGCTTGCTAATGTTGTTTTGTGTTTAACCACACCTGATTTTAATGAACCGCTTGTTCTTTGATAAATTTTAAACAACTTTGGTAGTATAATCAAAGTAGCACATTCCTCAGTGACTGTGTCTGGCTACCACTGTTAGAAGCACCAGTTTATCAATGTAAAACGTTTATAAAGCTTGCATCGAAAAAAAATATACAGTACTATTTTTGGAACTTAAACAATTATTCTGACAACCAATTACATTAGCAAAAGAAAACAAATTGAAAAGTGAAAATGTCAACAAGTTTGCTTTGTTAATTATACTGTAGGTTCTGAAGCAGGAAGAGTATAGCAATTTATGTGTGGTTAGCTAACACTCAAAGCATTAAACTTATTATATAACACAATTACAAGCTTCTACGTCTCCAATAAAAATCCTGGAATATAAATAGTATGTACTACCTGTTTCCTTCGTATGGTAAAACATTTATATACATGTAGTTAACTTAATTGACACTACATGAGCAGATCTAGTAGGGGGGATGCATGGATCTAGGGGGAGTCCTCGGGAGGTTCGTTTTGCCCCCCCCCCCCCCCCCCTCGGAAAATTCAAGCTTATTAAAATTAATATAGTAAAATTAATGAAAATATACCTTTCATTATGCAGTTCAAGTAGTCATGTGGAGTTATTTCCCCATAGTTTCCCCAATGGGCCGATTTACCTGCCCAGTCCCAAACCCAAATATTTGGAGGGGTTGTCCTAATTAAAGAGGACCCAAAAATTTACTGAAAAAAAGAGTCATTCTTCCTTAAATACTAGCAGCCATGCATTAAAAGTTTGTTATTCAAAAAGGTTCAGTTGACCTAAATAATACTTTTACCAAGTAATCTAAACTAAGTAAACTTCGAGTAAAGTACATGTACCATATTCTCTTAATATAGGTAAAACTTTACTTTTTTTTTTAGAGATGTTTGCTGAAAATTCTGAGTTCAAAGAATTAATATTTAAAACATCTTAATTATTCTTTTATTTAACTGTTTTATGTTAAGTTTCCCAATTCTATATCGCACATGTGAAGGACATTTCTCAAAATCTGGCCTTGTCAAGCATCAACACTCACAAACTGTCTCCATATCACTTTATTTCAGCTGTGGCTGCATCTGAGTCAGGGGATCCCTTTTTGTGAGATGGACTCTTACATATATGCACCATGTGCTGCACAAACTCAGAGGTAATAAATAAGTTAACCTTCTTATACATACCTATTGTGGGATCATATTCCTCTACGAAACTGAAAAAAAGGTAAAAGAATGTTAAAAAATGAAATTGAGTAGCAGTTGATGAAAAGAAACAGGGCATGTTCTTATTAAACTGGCATCAAAGATAATGATCTTATCCCAACAAACATGAACAAGTACTTGTTTGAACATTTGTGGAAGCCCATGGATCTCAGTTCTGACTCATAAATCCCACTTGCTATATATATATATGTATCAAATTGCAATAATTTTCTATTAAATTCCCAAGTAACCAACAAACTCTAATTTCATTAGATGAATGATATATTCAACAAGTGAGCAAATTGATTTCTATATTCTACGGTTGCGGTTGCATCATGGTTCCCCAATAATTCAGCCAACATATCAGTAGTGTGGTGACAAAGGTTTGGAGTTTCTAGGTCATCTCACATGAAGTTTGCATTACAGAGCCAGAGACACAAAAATCCTTAACGATACTGGAAAAATGCAGGTTTTGATACAAAACAAAGAGGCATTGTCCATATAGTGATCACTGTTCACAGAGACAAATCAACATGTTTTAAAATATCCAGGAGATTGTCAAAAATACACTGTCTTGTATTATCTTTGCTTGCATTACATCATAAATAAAAATAGTTATCCTAACTTTTATTATATCTGATCTGACAATTATTGTGTACTAGTAGAAGTACTAAACTCATCAGCAAAATATGTTAGTACATGTATCACTGTTGTAGAAGTAATGGTCTAATATTGTTATGGACCTTAATTATAGCTATATTTTCTCTTGTGATGGCATAACTATCTTGGAGATGTCACCAATACACTGAACACCAAAACAATGAAGTCGCTGACCACGTTGTTAATCTATATGTTAAAATATGCTACAGACTATCATTTCCCATGCATAGATTCATTTTGAAGGCTTACATAAGCTTCCAGCTTAATTAAGTACAAACACTCTGGTATGATATAAAGAAAATAAATTAATGTACATGTATCAGTCATTTTCATGTCTTTTAAAGCTTCTTTTTTCTTTTAAATCTAGCTGTGTGTGTGTTTGTGCAGTTTCAAAAATGCAAGCATAAGGCATCTTATATCATGTTTATTTGTTTCAGACAAGTAAAGTTGGGTTACAGGTCTAAAATACTACCCTCTCTTTTAGACAATTCTCTTTTGAGAAATGGATGAAGGCTATGGTGTATGCCTTTCCACACCTCAAAAGAGGGTATTTTTGAGACTGGCATGTGCCAAAAACCATAGCAATAACATAGTTTAAACATGCTGGATGTTAGCTGGAGGTCTGTAGCTCCTAGCTGGTCTGTAAAAATTTGGATGGATGACCTGTGTCCTTCCAAATTTTTTCAGACTGGGAGCTACAGACCTGCAGCTAGCTGGATGTGGTCTGATGATGTTACATGTATTAATTCAAAATAATTTTAGAGGGATGAAGTAAGGATAAACAAGAGAACAAAACTATGGCAAAACAAAGCTATGGTCACATTTCTCACAAATTATGTTATATAAACAAAGGCCTCTTAAATCTGGAATCTAAACTAAGTCAAGAAATAGAAATATGACCCCAAAATATCCACTTAAGGATGAAGTATGGATTAGCCCAGATATAATATCCTGCACTCCATTTAGATGATCTTGTCTTCTGGATAAAAGCAATGTGCGAATTAATAGTGAAAGAAGTGTAAAACTTCATATATTGGTGTATGTGTTTAAAATTCACATTGGATAGTAATTTATTTAACATGTTGTGACACATAATGGAGATATCACATATTATGGAATTTTTGTGTTGCAAATTTTGCACGATGATGGGCCCTCGCTCAGATACGTAGATTCTCTCCACTTACCATGCTTACTCCCATATCAGCGACCCCCCTCATGCCAACATCCATGCCAAAGAGAAATATTAATATAAGATGTTGAGCTATATCAATCATTATAAAATAGACATAGTTTAGTCATTAGAACAATTGATGAGGAAGACAGCTAGTGCTTAATCAGGGCTGTCACAGCACTTTTTGGTACAGGGACCGGGTCCCTCTCCATTGGGAAAATTATCGACATTTTTTGTCAAATTGGGAAAATTAAAGATACTTTAATATCATCAAAATGACTTCTGTATTTAATAGCACAATCTGTTGTCCACTTCTTAAAATTAAACTTTTACAGCTCACATGTTCTCAGAACTAACCAAGAGTAAAAAGAAGACAAACTGAAAAAAATAGCCTTAGGAAAATTTTCAGAAATATAAAGAGTTCAATTTTAAACATTTTTGTTTATACATGTTGATTTACAAATTTAAATTTTTGATTTGAAATTTTACAGTGGTCAGGAAAATAAAAAGTCTTCATTTTTTTTCACATGATTGATACATGTTGGTTTAATATTTTTTTTAATCAGGGTAACCCACAGGCGTATATAAAAAAAACAACATTTCTTCAAAAATGGCAAATAAAAAAGATAAACATCAAATTTGGAAAAGGGAACCAAATCTATATGATGTGGAATTATTATTTTTCATTTAATAGATTAAATATATTATGAAATATCTTATAAGCAAAATTCTGTGTAATATGTTACTGACATCTTGTGTATTTACGGGTATTAGTAAAACCCTGTGACCCAATATTACAGCTGTAATGCAAAAGATCTGTTTACGAAGTCTAAATGATTTCCTGATAACCAACGCATTTACTTTGAAGGCTTATTATCTAATTACAAGATATCAACCAATAATACTGTGATCACAATAATTTATAACCATCCTTAGTAGATTTCTGAGCACTTTAAAATGCACCACTCATGCCAGGCAGTGCAGGTGCCATATAACCGACTGCTTTTTAGGTCACCACAGGGGTTAAGTCCAGTTGTGGGAACCTTTTAATTAAAATAATCATCAGTGTCGTCCCTATACTTAATCATTCATGATATAATTAAGTCAGCTGGCCTTTAATCAATTACAGCTAATCTACTGACCAAAAAGCATACAGCTTGCAGCAATTCGCAAGTTGTAAATAATTATGCATTTGGGAATTTTTATCCTGAAATTGGGAAAATCTGCGGCTTTTTGCCATTGGGAATGGGTCCGATATTCGGTTCAAATTTGAGGGGAGTCAGAGTGACGGCCCTGTTAATTTTGAATGTGCTAATTTATGTATATTTACAGTAGGTTTACAGTAGGTGTTTAAGTTAGATGTCCCAGTCTGACTTTATATTTGTCAGTTTTTCAAATGAGAAAGATACTAAATGATCCTTAACAACCTAGCACCCCAGGGAAATCCAACCTATTGTTTACATTTCATTAATCTACAAATATGACTTAAAGAGGAATGAAAAAAACCTTGGAAAATCAATACAAGTAAAGGGATATACTAAGTAATGTACTGACTTTAGAATCAAAATGTTTATCAGTACTGAGTATATGCAACGCAGCTAAAAGAAAAGTCTTTTGAGGTAAAACAAGAAACACGCCTCTATGATCTGGAGAAATTATTTCTTTGACATACATAAAAATATTATCGGCACAGCATTCAAGCACAAAAAAATGACGCACAAGATAAACATAAGACTGACTTCTTAATATCACTATAATGGCTTGACTCTTGTTGTTTTGACATTCACTAATTTTCACTACACAAGTCACGGAATTGGAAATCATTAAGACATCAGCATAAAATCATCACACTTCAGAACACGCAGCATCACAGAGCATACTGCTCCAGCTCACAACAGAAGAGAGGTTCTTTAAGATCCACTACAGTCCTCATATAGCAATGAACAACTACTCGCAAGTATTCAATGTAATGAAAACATTTTCAGTATTAGTACTAAATACTTACTGGTTCTGGATAAGTTGGATGGTTAGAGCGCTCTTTCCAACGCCACCAGCTGAAATACAGAGTAAAGCGTTGTAAATGTTTGAATATAGACTGTAAGAAATATACATTGACATACCATCATCATGATCATGTACATATAATAGATAATTATTTATGTTTTATGGGCCAAATTACATATATCTTAGATATCATAGCATATTATACAACAACCCAAAAACAGAGTGATCTCCTACATTTTCTACTCGTACAGTGATGCTCAAAGCACAACAGTGATGTCATGTTTATAATTATATATATGTGTGCACTCAAAAATACAATTGTGTGAGTACAAAACATCTCTACAAATTGTGATATTGTTTTGTGGGTAGGTGGGTGTGAAGGTTTCAGCAAAGTGTCAATAATAAACAATAACAAACACCCGTATGGTGTAGTGCTGTTATCTTGTCATACAGTATAATGATCACATCTGACGGTAATGACATCACAGTTTGAATTAACTATAGTAAATAACTTATGTATATAATGTAGCTAAGTGATAGTTCACCTAAATGTATCAGTTATAAATTGTTTGAAACTTTTAACTTATATAATGGATATCAATCCAACCTTCAAAAGTACCAGAATTATTACTTTAAATCATTTTTTACTCAAGCAGGTGCCCCTTAGGAAATTCGGGATATACAGACAGTAATTCGAATGTTTTAGTCCCTTTCAACGTTATTTTGCGTAATATTTGATTTTGAATGAAAAAAAAAACTAAAAAATCTTTTGTTGTGTATTCAATCATCAGCATTTTTACGACATCTACCATGTCTACATCTACACCATTTATAAATGCGACTGGGTGCGACCACCGAGGATTTCCGATTGTTCTCACTTACCTCCAACAACCACCAATTTATATTCCGTCATTGGGATAAAATAATTGCTTGTAAAACGGTTCTCAATCTGTCTTTGATAGTACACACATATGCACAGTACAAATCCCGAGCTAAGTTAGTTAACCTCAATCGTGAGAACGAGGTAAAATAAATACGAGATACGTCACACGTCAACGAGCAACATTAACACTAAGTGAGGCTCATCACGGGCACTAAAATTTATCCATTTATTCTTACGTGTTGTTTATTTCTACTCATATCTTATATTTTGATAAAATGGAATAAAAATTCAAGTATTAAATAAAGATTATATAAAATATATAATGCAAACAAATGTCTTTAGAACATTGCTAACTTACAACCTGTAAAAGACCCCTTGATCTAAAGATAGGTTGGGGGACAAGTATTCTATTAATAAATTGTTGAGGTACACAAAGGTCACGCTACATGTCCGTTTGCGCAAAATTCATAATTTATACTATACACTGTATAACTTTTTTTCTGAAGAGCTGAGATTTTTTGCTAATTTTCAAATGCAGAAAAATATTAAAAATAACTGAAAATAAACATGATTCTTGCTAAAAATGAAGTTACTTATACATGTAGTATAGAACAAAACGCAAAAAATTATAATGCACCTTTAGAAAAGATATGCCGGTAAAACTGTGCAACTAAAGTTTATGCTGTGTTAAATTCATTCTAAGTCATATTGACAGAAATTGCCAGAAACTTATACTAAAAAAAATTCTTGACTGAACCCCCCCCCCCCCCTTTTTAAAAAAAAAAATCGAAAAACCCCCCCCCCCCTAAAAAACCCCCCAAACAAACAAAAAAACATATCAAATCAAACTTAATGTTTCTGATTTGGTAAAAATAAATGAATAATATTTTGAAAAATAATTTGTTCAGTGATACATGTACGCATTTCTACACCGAATACTGGATATTTTCAAATATTCTTTTTGGCCGACAAATATATGTGTTTAGAAAAACATGAAATCGTCGACTTCTTGATTTAAACGCCCCAGACCTAAATTATAGTACTACCTATTAACTCATCTAAATGATTTTTTTAATACACTTTATTTATAATAACACTGAATCGGCAGCAGATATTTACACGGTAACTCTGGACATCTATTTCTTGATCAACATTAAATAAGAGCCTTTCTTTTCAGACACCCGCATGTGTTTTGAATTGTAAATATTTTTAATTTTTCGTGTTAAAAATCTAAAAATGTTGTCGTTACCATCGATAAGAATATGTATTGTTAGTACGTCCCTGGTTATCTTCAAGCTTGATTGCTAAGCTATCAACTTTCAACCCCCCCCCCCCCTCCCGATGTCATTAGTCAATTACATGTATTTTATCATTTTTTGAAATCGTCATGAACAGCGATAGGTGCATGAAATGGCCAAAAGTTCTCATTCTGCTCATACATGTGTGGTATGTTTTATAGTACGTCTCTGGTTATATTGAGATTGATTAAAAATAAGACCAATAAACAATGAATAGCTATTGACCAAGTTTTGTTTTACACATGTAAGAAATTGTGAAAAAATCGGCAACAAATGATGATTTATCGCTAAATATTTCCTTTATGGTCTATAGCTGCGTGGTGTGTTTTGACATTATAGCAGCATTTCGATCATCAGCACCTGTATAAACCGATAAGATGAAAACAAGTATGTTTTGAATCCATGTAAATAAAATGACACCTTGACTGTGAGTATTTTAGCAAATTTTGACATGTGTTTAATGTTTACACCAAGTTTATATACAGTATACGCAAAAAGAACGGTATTAATCAAATAATCAGTTCATCTATAATCTGTAATGTGTGTTTTGTCTCCAAAAAAGTGAAATAAAAAAGAACAATTTTCAATTTTTCTAATATTTCATTATTATTGTCAATAATATTGGCATTATTAAAGGGGTGGAAACACTCCCTCACCTCCACCCACACCCCCAAAAATATAATAATTATATATCAACTACAAAGCTGAAACTTGAATATTTTTTAAGATTATGATTTTATAAAATATGAAAAAACATTGAGAAATGGTACCATTTTTTAAAAAATTTATTATTATTTAATTTTTTTTTTTTTAAATTTGGTGTTTAATCCCCTTGTAGGCCCCAGCATTTTCATCTCGATCTTTCAGACGTTTGATATAATTTTCTCTAATGTAAAGCGTCTGAAGTACTCTTTATCACGGATTACCTCGGCTCTTTCCGTTCGAGAAGGGACGCCAAGTCGAGAAGAGGGGCATCTCGAACTTCTAGACCTTCGGATACACTCCAAAAGGTATTCCGAGAGTTATTGGTAACAGAAGGGTCACATGTTATCGAAATAGAACTGCTTTGAAGAGAAATTAAAGTTATAAGTGAAAAATTACAAGAAGGCAAAAAAGATTTTTCACATTCAAAATGGTGGCTACATGTTTTTCACGTCTTCCCGCTTTGAAGGTTTTAACAATATGTAGGCCTAGTGGTTACATAGATTTGTTTTGCGAGCTCTCTACTTTCATTTCTAACTGTTCAATTTGGCATCCCTTTGTAATTAAAAGAACTAGGCGAGAATATCATAATGTTGAAAGTATTATTGCATTTGCATACAAAATGTATACATGGTATAGAAGAGAACACAAGTTGTGAGATTTGTTTCCTGCAGTTTACATGTACATGTAAACAGGGTGTGTATATTCATTCTGCTTCAGCCATCTGTTTTAGATGACTATGTTGACACCTTAATGCATATTTTTGAACATTTGGATGTAGAGCCTTAAAGCCAACATGAATTCATAAAAGCATTTGGTCGCCATATTAGTTTGATCGCTCCTTAACTGCTACTGGGGTATATATACCAGTCGAGAAAGCTATGGTCAGTTGATTTCTGGTCAGACATTTAAGGTGCACAGACTGCCAAATGCATTAACTACACATGTAGTAATATGTTTGAAAAAAGTAAATAAAAGCTACAATCAATAATATTAAAAAAGGTATAATCTTTGAAAGAATTCCAAGGTATCTGCACATTATCTTGCACAGATAGTGCTTCCTTACTTTGCATGCACATTGAACGTGTGTGTCATTTTTAGAGTGCATAACGTCTGCATCATATTAGAGACCCTGGCCGCACATTATCCAACATAGTAAAGAAGCAATAGTAAATCCGAGAAAATAACAACAAGTCGTCTTTTTCAGTTTGTACAAAAAAACATTGTTTTCTGAAGTTCATGCTGTCACTGCACAATCTACTACGGTCTGTGGAGTGTGCATGTGTGATGATATAACAATATGACAAAGGGAAACGTTCTACAATGATCAAGGATTTTCAAAATATGTGTGCCTGGATTTGAATCAGCTCTTTTGTTTCGTCTTTCATTGGATATTCCTTACCAGTGCAGTGGTTGCCAGATTTTTTTCATAACGCGTTCCTACAAATCTTTCCATCCAATATAATGTGTTCATTAATATCTGAATGAAATATAATTCCTGAATGCAGTCAAGAATGAATAGTGCTCTCAGCCTTATATAGGGGGTGTGAAGCAATGAGCATAACAAAAATAAAAAACTAATATGGCGGAAGTTGGAGATAAAAGGTAAATAATGCGTATTTATGAATTCATGTCAGCTTTAACTTTAAGATTAAAATGCCGATCATATGTTTATGTTAGGTGCTTTGACTTTATGTATGTATAGATCAAAATATAGACCTTTTCCAATTTTCAGCACCTTTTTTGAACACTTTCAACAGACATATGACAAGTACAATTGCTGGAAGTAATAAATATCTAATTTGACAAGAGATATGACAAATGATTTTTGTTTCTAGAAGGGTGTTGACATGTTAAGCAATGGCTACTCTAGAACTAACTTCAGCACCAGGAGGTGAAAATCGTTTGCTGTCATTACGAGTTACTCCTGAGCAAGAAATTGCCATCTATGCTTTCTTCCAGATCAATGGATGGACAATTATCACAGAGGGTAGGAATTGGTTTAATTTTCAGGATATAATAACTTTAATAATAATTAATAACATATTTTCTTTAAAGTACATTGATAATAATTTAAGTAAAAAATTATGTTCCTTGTTTTTTTTTCTTCATGTATCTTGATAAGCAGTACCTTAAAAAACCATAATTATAACCATAGTGTTATTTTGATTGAATTCTTGAAACAACTTGGTCTTAAATTTTGTTTATTAAAGTTTCAAAGAAATTTTCATACATGTATAAACAGTATACAAATATACCTGTCTCAACATCTAGATTATTCTAATGGAAAAAAATCACTAGATGCTCTTCTAAATATTCATGAAGTCCCTTCAAGATGTTTTAAAATGCAATCACATTTTGGACGTTATTTAAATTCACAGAACTATTTCTGTCTACTCTTGTTTTTTTTTTTATTATGCCAGAGTTTTAAAGCATTAATGAAATATGCTCTACAATCAGATCAAGCAGCTTGAAAATCATATATCTGCAGAATAAAAAAAATAACCAGTACTGGTCTTTTTTCATACCGGTTCATATGACTTTATTTATAGTTATTGGTACTTATATTCTACAGAAGTTCCAAAGCAGTGTGAAATCTGTCAGAAAGCCATCAATGGGGAGACACCAGACCCCGTCCATTGTCAGAAATGTCAGCGGGTGATCGAGGCAGAGTCCAAACAAACAGATGATGAATCTCAGGACCAGACGAGCGTGATTGGGCACCTTTCGCAGCAGCCCAACCAATCACAACAAGGCTCTGTCATAGCGCTACAGGATCAGATGGGGAGGAAGGTGGTCGTCGTTGGTAACACTATGACCATGACCAATCAAAAAATCCAGGCCTTACCGCACGTACCTTCTACAGTTATACAGGTAATTTCAGGCCATTCCTCCAATACCTTTTTCTTATATAGAGGTACATAGTTATTTAATGATGTTCATTCTCCATCATTTTTATTCCCACTGTGCTATCAATTTTGTGTGAATCTGGTCAATTTCTTCTTAAACTAGCCAAATTTAAACATAAGACAGAAATATATATCAAGAAAATAAATTTACAATATAGAAAATAATAAAGGATGTTTAAACATACATAGACCTCAAATATGGCGGTCAATTGCAATGAAAAGTAACTCTTGCTTTTGTAAAGAGTTTTATGGGGAGGGGTGGTAATGTAAGTTTACAATGTACCGGTACTTTGGAAATTTCCATTCATAATATATATTTCGTGTAAGATTTGTGTAAAGAAACAAACAGCATGAAGAAAAATAGATATTTATTTACATGATATTAATGCTCACAGCATGCAGATGGCAATGAAACCATCATCATTGAGCGCATACTGGAGGCTGACCAACAACAAAAGGCCGACGTAGAGCGAGCCCTGGGGGTCACGCTACAGAAGGTCGTGGAAGCTGTCCCCCCAAAGATCTACAACCTCAACAACAGCTCCGAGAACCGGCCATACAAATGTGATGACTGTGGGAAACATTTCAGGAAGAAAACTCATGTTCTTGCTCACATGAAGTTTCACAATGGAGAGTCGTTACCCAAATGTGATGTGTGTGGTATGTAAAATTGTGATTTCTTTTGTCTAGGGTTCAGATAATTGTGTACAAGTTGTAAATTAGGATAAAATTATTGCTTTTGTCTAAACATTTATATTGCATTCTAAACATTTACATTGCATTATTTATTTTGGTTTGCTCTTCTTCTTTTTTTTGAATTTGTGTTTCAACCAGAATTATAACCTTTATACATGCATATTTTTTTTGGGAAATCAAGAGAGCCCACATAATGATGCTGTTTTGTATATTTTGTTTGTAGGGAAGGAGTTTCTTTACAAGCACAATCTAATTTCCCATGCATCAATACACAGTGGAGAAAGGCCATATCAGTGTAGTGCCTGTCCTAAAAACTTCCGTCGCAAAGACGATTTACAGGTACAATCTAAGCACAATAATTTGAATTACAACTGTAACAATGGAATAAAACGATATGATGTAACTTACTACAGCTCTATACAGTTCAGTTCAATTTAAATGTACATGAACATTAAATGTCCATCTTAAGACACATGGTCATGCACTTCAAAATAATAGTTATTTTTTATTATATGCTTGTTCATTATTTGTTTTCTTAAACCTGCCATTGCACGTATAGAAAATGATTCTTTTATTATTTAATGAAAATTAATACTGGTACTTGCATCACGATAAGTAAAGGGTTGAAATTAGAAAATTAATACTATTCATGAATTTGCATAAGATGAGAATTCTAAATGAATTAAAACATCATGATCCAAGACTAAGAACATGTACCAATCATAGCCTGGTTTTCACAGAGATACCAGCCTATTTTGTTGAACTAGAACAAATAACGATTGTATACATGTAACATTGAGGAAGAAAGTGGGAGTCATACTTTCCTTCCTGTTTCCAGATCCATATGCGAACCCACACTGGTGAGCGCCCATACAAGTGTGATATTTGTGGGAAGTGCTTCACGACTCAAAACCAGCTTCCTAAGCATAAACGCACACACACAGGTATACAGAAATTCATTCTGTCACTGCATTGTCCTCACAAAATGTCTGAAATTCGAAAACTAAATTAAGCATGTATTTGATTGGATGAAGAATAGAACTTTAAAAAGTTTTTATTTGGTGTTATGCATCACCATTGTAGGTGAGAAGCCTTATCAATGCAAGGTATGTACCAAGAGTTTCCGTACAAAGCCACACCTAGAAAAGCATCACAGGACTCACAGTGGAGAGAGACCTTACAGGTAAGTGTGAGAGTCACCTGGGAGGACCTATTTAATTGTCCAAAGATCCTCAAGATATTCTCAATCTGTTTTGAAATTTCATTTACTGTAGGTTTCAATGTTTTTATTTTGTGGTTTAGGTGTCAAGAATGTGGGCGGGCTTTTACCCAGAATGCCCATCTCTTAGCGCACCAGAGAACACACACGGGAGAGAAGCCGTTCAAGTGTGATGAGTGTGATAAAGCATTCAAAGAGAGCAAGACCTTGAAAAGACATAAACTTATCCACAAAAATGGCATGCCTTTCAGCTGTCCTATCTGCTTCAAAGGTAAACTATCAGGCAAATGGGTGTTTAATTTCTCTCAGAGAAAAGAATTGAAAATATATATAAAAATGCTGATTATTGCTCATAGAAGTATTTCCAAGACAGAAGATTTCTTAAAGGCAAAATGGAATTTTTTCCAAACAGGATTTCTGAGGCAGCAAAATTTAGAGGTTCACATGTGTGTCCACTCTGAAGATGAGCCAAAGTACAAGCGTAAATTACGCCTCAGGCGAGAATTGATTGAGCGACTTAGGGCCGAGGAAGATGCTGAGGGAGGGCTACAAATGGATGTTAACAGTGATTTCTCTGCTCTGAACCATGACCACATGGAGATGGTGAAGAGTAGGAAAGCTGATGGTATGGAAGACCTGAGCATGGAGAGTCAAAATATCATCGAGGAAGAGGTGTCTGGTCTGGATCACGATCATCTTGCTCTGGATGGGAAAGACGAAACGGAAACAGCCACTGAAAAGGTACCCTACAACAACAGAAATGTCTAAACTTTACATGCTTCTTAGTGGTAACAAATTACATATATACTATTTCTTTTTCTTTATGGTATCACAAAGAGGAGTCATTAAAATACCTTATTCTTTAACATATTTATAGTTCTATCTATCGTGCTTTGTCACATTCTACATAGGGATGGGCATATCCCCACTGTCCCACTGTTAATATAAATTGTGGTTTTTGTATGAAAAATAATACTTACGCCAAAAAAATTATTTGAAAAAATTATTTCTACTAAATCCTATTTTGTATTGCGACAGGTATCTGAGGAATCGAGTGAGGACACCAATCAGAACTCGATCGCCAGCAGTCTGCTGACCCTGGTGGAGATGATCACTAGTGCAGAACAGGGGGGATCCCTGCCAGCTAATGCACAGCAAGTACAGGTGAGAGCTAAAGTACTGATCCCTGCCAAGTAATGCACAGCAACTACAGGTGAGACCTAGGGTACTGATCACTACTGACTATTGCCAAAAACCCGTTGCTGACAGGTTATATAAAGCAAGTAAAAATTTGAACTAAAGTATTCGCACAAAGGTCATTTTATATTCTTTCAAACTTTATCATTGAGATTGATTCTGAAATTTAAAAAAAAATGTTGCAATACAAAACCTCATGAATGTGCCAGCACTAGTAGTGGTCTGGTACATGTATCTGTACATAGTTGTTCTTAATTGGTGTTTTGACAAATATTTACATTTCTGATAATTTATTATAAATTTTGAACCAGTATTAGAAAGAGAACTCTCAGTATTCATGATCTGACTTACCTGTAATTATAGGTATCCGGTGACGTTCGCACCCAGCCGTCCTCTGCAAACTCGGTGATTTCTACAGCAACAGTTCAGAATGAGGGCCAGAAAAATATCCTAATCCAAGAGAATAACTCGGTGGACGGGGTCATTCAGAATGCGATGGATCAAGGTCAGTCCACAGAAATGGGTCAGGATGGACTGTCACAGAACATCATCATCACAACAGAGGTGGAGGGCGGCGAACAGCAGGTAGGTCAAAGGTCATCTTGGGTAAAGAGGAGGCCTGTATTTGTGTTGCAGGGATTAAAAAAAATTTTTGCAAGCATTCGCAAGCTCTAGCTTTGCTAAACAGGCTTTAGGTGTGTTTGGTAACATTAAGGTGTCTGTTGCAGACTAAAAGGTTATTCAGTTAGCATGTAATTGTACACACTGTATCCCACAATTCTCACAATTTGGTGAACATCTTGTACCCTGGTATAAATACTGGTATTTGTTAATGTTCAATGAGTGTAAGAGATTTCAAGTTATTGTAGCCAAAGATTTCTTAAATTCATGAAGGGTTTAACAGCACTGTTTCTGTAGATACGTCTCATGATTCAGTGTATTTTCTACAGTGACTGATGAAGTTTAAATTTATATATGAATAAAGAACTAGTTACCATATTCACCATTAATAACCCTTTCCTGTGGTGTACTTTAAATATCATATACATGTAGACATTTTGTGTTATTGTTTTTAAACTAGAGTATTGTTTGTAGACAACGTTTGTCCCATTTGTTATAGATAATTCAGACGATGACGGGGGAGTTTGGGGATGGCGAGACGTACGTGGTCCAGTACGTACAGGACGACTCCTGAGTGACCTTCACCCCTCCCTAGTGAACTTCACCCCTACACAATTCTATGGATTAATGTTTATTTACATTCAAACATTACATATTTATACTGAGTTTGTTTGCAAGTTCCTTATTTTAATCTCTGTAACAATGTAAAAATTTATTGTGAAATGAGTTTGTCATTATATGACAGCATGTACAGCGTTGATAAAAGTCTCCTGAGGGCAAGACATGAATGTACCAGAGATTATTTTTTATGAGAAATTCCCAGGCTTTCTGGTACCTTGTACATTACTTAATAGCAAATAATACAAAACTGCATGAATCAACAACTGTCCATTGGTTAAAAGCATTAATATAAGATGTTTGATAATCCTTTTAAGGAGAATAATAACTACATCTCAGGGTTTGACCCGTATGTAGTTCTGTGTTATCTGTTAAATTTTCAATTTATTTCTTTTCATTATTTTTTGATGGAACTATTTAAACACTTTATTATATTGTTTTTTTTTTAATATTTCCAGTTAAACATTTGTACGTTTTCTTGTATTTTCTGTGAGGTATTGCAAATTGAAAAAAGAGTGAATACAGATGTTCGGATTGAAAGATTTTGCGATAGTTGTTAAAACAATGAATTAGGCCACTTTTAATATGTTTTTGGCAGTATGTAGCTACAGTACAGTGTCTGACACCCGTTTATGCATGGACCTCTTGTTGGCAGTATGTAGCTACAGTACAGTGTCTGACACCCGTTTATGCTGGGTATTCTTGTTGGCAGTATGTAGCTACAGTACAATGTCTGACACCCGTTTATCTGGGTATTCTTGTTCATGTGATACTATATTGTTATATTCATCATAATAAAGCCTTCTATTACTCACAGGAATGTTGATTTTTAACCGGGGTTTCCATAGGAAAAATCCAGTTATTGAAATGGTGAAAATGGTAGTTGGGCGGGTGGGCAGCTGCCAAAAGGGTACCCCTACAGTTTTCATGATAGGAAGTTTTTTGTTTTGCAAATCGATTGTACATATATTAGAGATGTGCATATTACTTGGATTTAGTTTTTTGATACTTTTTTGCAAAAATACCAGCTGTTGAACTTAGTAAATTTTTTTTTGCAAAATATTGCATATAGAGTACCCCATTTCACTGGATAGGTAGTGTTTATCAAATTAGGGTCGACAAATGGATTATGGATACTGTTCACACAAAAGAAAACCCAGTTTGCCGTCACACTGACAGCTTTTCTCTTGTTGTGTAATAGTGTGGCAGACAGACTCCTTTTATTTTGCATGATATAATGTAATTCATTACGTCAAGTTGGCTTTCTCTCATATAAGGGGGATGTACGCCCATCTTTTACATTTGAGGACAAAAATGCACACATTTCTTGAACTGACTTGTTTCTGCCAGAAACTGACCAAAACTGTTGTCAAAGATAAAAAGCAATAAATATGAGGTTTTACATGTTTTGTATGCAAATTACGCATACAAGAATGGAACAATGCCTTTTGTAATCACTTAGAACTGCGCAGCTACAGACTTGAATTAAACATTTAAAAATCTGAAAAAATATGACAGAAGGTCATTGGTGTCCACTCTACAACCATTTACTGAGTAAAAGGTCGAAGCTTGCCCATATAAATTAAGTTGTAGCTTTGTCTCAAAGTAGGGTACCCTATTCTTAAAATGGGTCTCGGGGAAACTATCAGTCGGCACGAGATATATTTGTCTGTGTCTATGGGGGTACATCAAAGTTATATTTTCACTGAAAAATATATGTATAATTTTCACTTAAAACAATTAATGTTTTGGACCTCTACCCCACTTCTAAAAAGAATTTACTTTGATTTATACATATAGAACTGAAAAAACAAACTTAAGGCTGGTATAGAGATGTCCGTCAAATTCCACACAGATTGTTTTGAATTGACATAGATTTTTTTTCTATGAAAATATAACGTCAATGTGCCTCCATAGACACAGGAGTTCTAAGTATAGACAAGATTTTTTCTTGTTCTAAAAATAGATGCCATGCATCAACCTTTTTTTTTTTTTCAACAAATGGTTGTAGAGTAGACTCCAATGACCACCTTTCATATTTTTCAGATTTTTAAATCTTCAATTTAAGTCTACAACTGAGCAGTTATAAGTGATTAACAAAGGCATTGTTCTGTACTTGACAGAAGCAAGTCAGTTTAAAGCTGCTTGGTCCGATTTTATATCAAATTTTGGGTACGCTTTTAAACGATGGTTATGCTAAGTATGTGTATAATAATAGACATTGCTGTAATTTTCCCGGTCAATTAAGCCAAATTTCAATGAAAAAAATTATGTACAAAATTTGTTAACAAAACAAGCGACAAAAAAAGGGAGTCGCGTTATTTCGCCTCATGTTAAAATTCGCCCCTGACGTATAGACCGGTATGGTTGTATTACGACTTCGACATCGCTATAAATAAAGATCATAATGTTCAGGTAAATTAAAAAAAAACAAGTTACATTTTGTTCGCTAATGTTTCTTAAGTTGGCTTTGTTTACAATCGATGCACAACATGCGGGTTAAATAAACCCAATCATCCGGGGGACGAAACCAAACGGTTTCCTTTTCTAAACATTCCCGTGATGCATTTTGGTTTGTTTTTCTCTGGCTTTAAGAAATGTTTTCATTTTGGTCCGCATGTGTACAAGATGGCCATACATCCCCCTTAAAGGTTTGAAAATTTTATATAGATATTATTTGTGTACACCTTGTTTTCATAAGGCATAAAACTATATGTAATTTAAGCTTTTAATAAAGTACAAATCATTCAACATTCATATAATTTTTATGAAAATGAATGTTGAATGATTTATACTACAGTCTTGTTAAAATGGGCCAAATTTGACTCTTATGATATATAGTCCAT
>WFKH01011801.1:56590007-56652478 GCA_016163765.1 Magallana hongkongensis | reverse complement strand
TTTCAAAACCGATGCTACGTGCCTGATACGCCATGCACACTGACAGCTTTCTTTATATTATGACTTCTAGGTTACATCTATCTGACCATAAATACTAAAGTTTTGGATAAAACTATCATTGTAGCCCGTAGTGATAATAAGCATTCTGAAAATAGCAGCTCATATAACTCTTTAGATGCTTTTTGACCTGGGAGGTCGTCCATCCGAATTTTTTTCAGACCGGGAGCTAACAGACCTGCAGCTGATAACTTTTAAGGATGACGTTTACTGAGATAGTATACAATTCAACTGATTGTGTAATTGTTAATATCAATTTGCTTGTCTAACTTTTTAGCTCAGTGCTGTGGAGATACCAGACTACTAACCCGCAGATTCGAGTTTGAATAGGAAAAGAACTTTTGTTTTCATAAATAGCGATAAATTTTTGAAAGCTATGTTTTCTCCTAAATGGCAACTTTTTTTGTCATTTCAAGTTGTACACATGTTAGGATATCATTTCTTTAAAGAAAGTTTCCTTATATTCTTAATCAACTGAAGAACACGGGGAAAAGGTGTGTGAAATGAATATAGTAGCAAGATTACATATTTTTGGTTCAGTTTTGTTTGAACAATTAAATCCCTGGCCTTTTCCCTTGTTTTTTTATTGACGCATAGTAAAGCTAGTTTGTTTCTTGATCAGGCTCGAGCAGTTATGCTAAGGTGAGCAGTGTGATCCCCGAGCCTTCAGTTCAGCCATAAATATATTCGCTGGAATTTTTATATCTTTTATTTATAAGAGCAATTAAAGTATACAAAAACTTCAATAATTAGCGTACAGACATACAGGTATTGTGTAATTCCTTAATATTTATATTAATGCTGCATATAAATGTACATGCTCTCATTGAGAGAACTTTTAAAAAGTCTTTTACTAACTGGTTGTCTTAAAAGCAACATATTATCATATACATAAAAATAAAATGTTTAATTTTGGTAGATATTCTTGTTTTTGAAATAAAGATACGTCGATAATCTCTAGAGATGCATACATGTAAAAGGACTCATAATATTTGCGTGTAATATACATGTGTACACAAAAAAACCACTTGTGTATAAAACTAGGAAAAACTGGTATACATGTTTCTTTAAGTACAAATTAAGCCATCTTAGTAATAGATAGAAATATATTAAGTAAATGTACATGTGATACCCTGACTAACCCAGAGGACAGACACATCTACATACAGTCCATCACATGGTCCCCGGGTGTAGCACATATACACATAGGCAGACCCTACGTGTCTAGGGTATACAACAGTAATCACAATATATTTATTAAGCTTTTAAGTGTTGATGAATATTTCGATGATTTTAAGTACATTGTAATGTAATTCATATCTCTTATTAAATAATTCTTTACATATTCTCTCAGACTTTGAGAGGTCTCATTTTTCTTCTCAAATCTACATAACATCTAGAATTTGTAAATTCTATAAGCAACATAAGATAATTATAATATTATTCAAAAATTGTACCTTACAATTATTAATAGAAACCTATAATTACATGTTTCCACATAATATCTAATTGCATAATCGTACACAGTTTTGACCATATTTCTTTGACATTGTCACATTCAAAAATTAGATATTCAATATTCTCTGTTGTGTCTTGATAATAATCACAACATTTGCTTGGTCTTAACTTGCATTGATGCAAAAATGAATTGCAGCTTAATCTATTATTTAATAATTTGTAATTAAATTCACATATGTTCTGATCATATATGTTTTTAATTTTATCAATGTATACATATGCTTTTCCAGTTTTCTTTTGGAAAGTTAAACATGTTCTTATAATAGGACTGATAAATGGGTTTTTGAAACTTAGTAATCAACAAATTTTCATAGAAGATTTTACATTTTTTGTCTGTTATTGTATGACATCCTAAATGAAATGTATAGCTTTTCACAACATTAGTTGTTGTGTATTGACTACATGTCTTATCAAAATTCACACTTTGTTGTCTTATAACGTTTCGTAAAATATATTCACATAACCAATTACATTTTTCCGACAAAATACCAGATAATTCATTTAGTGTTTTCATTTTGCCATCTTTCTTAAAAAGATCTTTTACATATAATATTCCACTTTTTATCCATCTTAAAAAACACAACGTTTTGCTTTTATACTTTAACAGTTCGTTATTCCATAGATGTTGCTGTACAAATGTTACATTTGACATGTTAAGAATGTTTTGTTTTTTTGTTTTTTACAACCATTAAAACAACAATATATTTCTTGATAAAATTTAGGAACATGATTAATAACTGTTATATCTTCTATATTTCTCTCAGTCATTGATAATATGTAATTCAAATTAAGGATGCTGGAATTTATTATTTTCATTTTTTGTAGCACCAGTCATGCGCAGAAGAGAGAGGAATGTTACAAATGTCCCTCCATCATTTGACGCCCAGTTTGCCGTTTTCGTGGCGAGGAATGCTATCTATTTGATTGTATCTAATGGTGGTCAGCTGACTACCCCAGAGCTACTGCGTTTAATGCATCAGAATCCACAGCTTACACATCTTAACATTGCAAATTTACTGAAAATACTGAAAGCTTATCCTAGTGTGTTCGAGCTGGAAGCCACAAGGAAGGGACAATCTCAGACGAACGTGGTGTTAGCTTTCGAGTTTCAGGTATGCGACCAGCCGAGGAAATGTGGTGGTTACCCAATGTGTAGATCCCTACATATATGCAAATATTTCATTCAAAATAAATGCAGACAAACCCAGGTACAGAAATGTCAATTTGGACATGATTTGCACTCTGAACATAATTTGCGGATTTTACAAGAGAAGTACATGGACCACATTGATCCGTTTAAACTGAAAGAATGGATACAGCAACAACATAACAGGTGGTCTAGGACTTCTCGTCCTCCCCAGGTCTGCACCTTCTACAACACGGCAGGTGGATGCAGCAAAAATGACTCCTGTCAGTTTCTTCATCTCTGTAGCTTCTTTGTCAGGGGAAACTGTAAATTTGGCACTAAATGCACAAGAAGTCATGCATTGCGCGCCAAACGGAATATGGGTAAACAATAATCGATTTAAACCACCTTAGAATAACAAGAAAGATACCCACAAAACACAAGTAAATGCTTCAAAATATGCTTGTCATTTTAATATTCTTCGAATATCTTGTTTGAAAAAGTTTTTATTTTCAATTTTGAATAGAAATTCTACGTGAACATGGGATTGACACTCACAGAAATCAACAGCAAATTCTCGATATCCTCTGTGAAAACAAGTCCCAGGACACTCGTCATGACCACGACGAAAGGTACGGTTCCCTATCTACTCATAAACATACTTTTATCTTCATTTATTTTGGAATGTTTTCTATATGGTTTGCCTTATCAAATGAACCTCTTTCTTTTTGGCAGCTAATCAAATGCTCTCTGCTATCAGCCACTTGTGAACACAAATACTCCATGAAATAAACATGTCCATACAAGTCATAAAATTGTAGATAAAAGTTTACGGTCACACTATATGAAAAACATCCACTGTCATAGGTAGTTTTACAATATCAATAAATATTTCTTTACAGCGAACTGCCGGATGATGAGGAATTTGAAGACTGTTACAGTAGTTCAGTTGTAAGTGAATAATTATATATTTATAGATGTAGATTCCCAATAAAGCACCTTCTTCATAAGAGTACTAGTACTTTTCGAACTTATTTTTTAGGGCAAGAAAAACGAAATGACCCCAGGAACTCCTTTTCTCGTTTCCGCAAAATCTGATCGCATAACTATGCAATGGAAGAATATCGTCGGATTAAGCTCTGACTTCGAATATCAAATTCAGTATAAAGAAGTGCCAGACGGACGATGGATAATTCATGAGTCAGCAGTATCCCATGATTCATCCAGAGCTGTTATAACCGGTTTAAAGTCGCATTCTTCCTACTGCTTCAAAGTTCGTATCATAAATGCCAGAGAAGGAAAGGAATATCCATTCAGTTCAGAGAGTAAAACATTTGATACGCCGGAATCACCAGGTCTTCAAATGCGATACCGCTCAACTCTCGCTAAATCTGGAAATCCTAATGTATATCGCCTCCCTACAAAGGAAATTAGAGAGGCAAGAAACGAAAGAGTCAAGTCCAAGAAACTTTCTTTAGGTAAAATTCTGCTAGTATTCGTTTTTATAAATATCAATTGTAACGTGGTACAGCCAGCAAAAACTAATGCTATTATTGTTCTTGTTCACAGGCTCTGGTAGATTGTGTTTTCATGACAAAACAATCATGTTGGTTGGGGCAACCGGAAGTGGTAAAAGCACTCTCATCGACGGCTTTGCGAATTATTTGTTTGAAGTGAATTGGGAAGACGATTTCCGTTTTACTTTAGTTAACCTTGAAGATGAAGAAAAAAGAAGACACAAAGATCAAGTAACTTTTTAAAAACTTTATTTATCCAACTAGAGATATAAACTTATCATACTTTAAAACAAAACATTTTGCAAACAAAATAAAGTTGACAATATCAAAAGACCTGTTTTACCCTCATTATTTTTTCACTTTCAGGCGGTGTCGCAGACAGAATGGATCACGTGCTACAGTATATACCCTGATGTTGCAGCAAAATTGGACTACGCACTACATATTGTAGACACACCGGGGTTTGGAGACACCAGAGGAGTACAACGTGACAAAGAAATAATAGAACAGATTCGAGAGATGTTTCTTTTACCAGGAGATAAGGGAATGTCTTGTCTGGATGCCGTTTGCTTTTTGGTAAAAGCCCCAGACGCTCGACTAACGCCTTCGCAGAAGTATATACTAGACGCCATTTTGTCTTTGTTTGGAAAAGATATGGAAGATAACATTTGCATCTGCATAACGTTTGCCGAGGCTCAAGAACCCCCCGTGCTTGCTTCATTAGCAAAATCTCGTTTGCCCCACAAACATTATTTCAAATTTAATAATTCCGCATTGCTTGCTGGCAACCAAGGTAAAGATGATCTTGCATCTGGCTTCTGGAAAATTGGAATGAATAGTTTTGACAATTTCTTCGAAAGGCTAGACCGAATGGAAACGAAAAGTTTACAGATGACAAAGGAAGTTCTGAAGACCAGACAAGATCTTGAAAATACTGTCCATAATTTGCAGAGCTTGATCACTGCAGGAATGGCCAAGATCTCTGTACTGGAAGAGGAAATGTCCATATTTAAAAAACATGAAAAACAAATCCAGGAAAACAAAGATTTCGTTTACGAGGTTACTGAACAGGTACAGGAAAAAGAAGATATATCCGGGAAAGGGCAGCATACTACGAACTGTTTGACCTGCAATTACACCTGTCACGAGAAATGTAAAATTCCTGAGGATTCTCAGAAATCTCATTGTATAGCAATGGATGAACATGGAAAGTGTAAACAATGTCCAGGAAATTGTCAATGGCAATTACATCACAACACCCCGTATATCATACGATGGGTGTCCAAAAAAGTAACAAAAACGTACCGTGAAAAGTTGAAGCTTTATAAAACAGCCAAAGAGCAAGTCAGTTCACAAACAGAAGTCTTACAAAAAATGGCAGAAAGCGTCAAAAATCTAGAGAGAGGTATTGCTCATCTACTTAGCAACGTAACCGAATGTAACAACAGGCTGAAAGAAATCGCTCTCAATGAGAACCCGATGAATACGGCAGAATACATTGAATTAATGATAGAGGGTGAAAAGAGAGAGCGGAAATCTGGTTACTTGTCTCGTATCAAGGTTTTAGAGGTGTGTCTAAAAGAGGCACTAATCGGTCGCGAAGCAACCGACTTCTTGTATAAAGCACAGAAAACTAGACGAAGCGCCACGTCTAAAAGTGTCCCAACTTCTAAATCACTTATCTCCAGCATGCACTCTCTGATGAGACTTTCCTAGAAAAAATAGCTACATGTATTTCCATGTGCGTTCATTAGTATAGAAGATTTTTGACCATTCTATGAAAATATGCGTACTAGTGTGAGTTTTACAGGTTAAAAAATAAAGAAATAGCTTATAAATTGAAGCCAAATAATCTTTTTGCTGTTTTGTCAAATTATACAGTAAATGGTTTGGGAAGATTTTTTTGAAGTATGAAACACAAGAGAACACAAGAGAAATTTTCCAAAAGAGTCCCAATTGCTGGATGTATTCTCTCCAACATGTTCTCTCTGATGAGATATTCGCAGATAGAATACTTTAGCTATTTCTATTTGCGTTGACTAAGTTTGATGTTTCCTTAATACTAATAATCCGTGAAAAGCACCATAGAATGCTTTGACAGTTTTGTAAAAGAGAGATCTGAAAATAAATAGAACTGTTTAGAAATTGCATCAAAATATTATTCTGCTATTTGTTGTCAAATAAGACAGTGGAATTTTCAGTATTTGGACACCGTTGTTGTTCTTTTTCCCACTCTTCGACGAGTCTGCTGCTTGTTGAGTTATTTTCCCCAGGGAATTCTTCTTATATAATTGTACAACTATTACTGGAGTTTGTGTTTTCAAATACAATTTTGTCAGATTCGTTTTGAATTAAATTCAGTTTAACTTAAAAAATAATAAATAATAAATATTATGCAATTGTACGACATCATATTAAGAGAAATGACATTTTCCCCTCAACTTTTTTGGTGGAAAAATATTAATTTGACTTTTTTTCAAGCCACAATTTACAAGTCTTGGCCAAATAGTGTTTAATACTCGTATAGTACGAATTTTAAATGCTTTTATATATTATTCGCTACCCTATACACTGTATGTTATATGTGTTATAAATTAACAAAAGTTTCGATATAACGTTTGGTAATTCTATATTTTTGCCTTTTTAGAACCATTATACATATAAACCAAACTTGAAACATAAAATTCTTAAAAATAAATGGTCTTTCAAACCAATGAGAAGGATATTTTCTAGATAATAAGAAATTCATAAAAAACGGGTAATGCTTGAAGCTGTTTCTGCTTGAAGCTGTTTCTTTTTTTCGGAGAACTATTTTTAGCCTGGCTCATTGCGTTGAAATCGTTTTTTGCACAAAAATGAAGTTCCAACTTAAAAATGAACGTAGAATGTATGGAATGCTATATAGTCATTTTAGGTTTTCATTTGATATACGTTAACATCACATGGTACTCTTTTATCTCTTTTATAATCTAAATCTTTCAAATTTGCTTTGTAAAGTTGCTGAGCTGCGGAATGCATTGTTTACAAAATTATTTTAGCCTAGATCATACCGTTATCAAGCTGAGAGTAAATAGTCGAATTGTTGCGGGAGTTGTTTTAAGAGCGTAACATAGCAACGGGTAATCTTAATTGGGGCGTTAAATACTGACCCTCCCACGATATTAAATTTAGGAAATAATGACAAAATGTGTCTATTTAGTCTGTAAGAATGTCATATTGTGAAAACGTTTTCAAAACACATCAAATGATCACGGATATCTGTACTTTGAATTTATTTTATAAAAGCAGGTTATACGCTTTGAAATTATTTAAACGAATTTCCATGAAAGTAATAAAGGTGCTAAAACTGGGAAAGGGGTGAGAGTCTATAATGGTATTTAATGAATAATGCTTTTATACTATGTCCCGAGTTTTTGCTTCCACCACTTTTCGCTTGATATTTCGATATTAATAAATACCTTTGTGCTAAAACTACGTCCATCCACTAATATGAAAAATTATCTGTTTTGAAACGCCCCCTCTACCGCTTCAGGTTTCAATACACATCCCAAAATAGAAAGTCTACGGGGATTTTGCATTGTATCAGCCATTAATAAGCCCGGATGATAACGTTGAAAAATTGCGCGAGGTGTCCCGAGTACTTCCGAATGGAGAAAAGATGTAAACATTTCCCATTATAAATCTCCGTAAGAAATTTGTTTTCGTTCCTGTAAACTTTTATGAGTGAAAAGGGATAATTTGTCAATGAAGTTATCTTGGATATTTTCCAATTCATCGATTTCAACTGTACTTCTTTCACAGGTATGTGTATTTTTATTAAAAATCATCAAAAAGTGATGGAAGCAATAACTTGGGACAGACTTTAAAATGATGCTTATTATTTCAGACGTTAAAAAAGGAGCAAGCTAATGTGAATGGTTTTACAAAGTACATGTATAACCATCCAATAATATAAGGGGAGTACAAATGTATAATGCTTATTATTTCTGACGTTAAAAAAGGAGCAAGCTAATGTGAATGGTTTTTCAAAGTACATGTATAACCATCCAATAATATAAGGGGAGTACAAATGTATAAAGTGTTCTAAGAATAACATGTGGCGATAACGAACAGTGTTCAAAACCTTAAGTCCAAAGGAAAAATACAAAACAGGAGCAGAGCAAACACGGACCCCTATAAAACTTAGAGGTAGGATCAGGTGCCATGGTCACACCCACCGAGTGCTCTTTGTCGGAATAATAAGAATAAATGTTACGTTAAATTTAAAAATATTGATGCTCTTTTTTTTTTGTGGAATTGATTTTCCATTCAGCTTATTCATACCGTTACCAAGTAGGCAGAGGCGCTACTGGTTGGGAATTATAAAAAATTTTATGAAATATTCTGATAATTAATTAGAATAATAAATGGGGAAAAAATTGCTTTTTAACTTGCACCTTTTGTGAAAGAGATATATAACTCTGTACTATGTGTACTGTACAGCTCTGTACAACAGGTGTCTGATATTTTTAACAAAATATTATTGCTGTTAAAATTCTACATGTTCATGTTTATATGTACAATGATGAATGTTAAAGTATGAAAAATGTCGAATCATTATAATTTGTTTTTCTCTTTAAGGAATAATAAAAGATTTAGTATAATTTGAATTTCATGATGTCTATGTAGAGGTTAAAAATTTGATTTTGAATTATTCAAAGAAACTTGGTAATATAAATTGACACAATAACTTAATTATAACAATACTGAAGAGACTGGACATTATCAAATGACAAAATACGGTTTTAAGAACAGAAAACAAATTGTATGTGTGACAACTATATATCTATGTGAGACCTTAGGTCCTAAGGACTGTATTTTACTCAGCTTAGGAGTGTCCCTGTCCAAATGAAAGCGACATGCGAATGACGCATGATATTTAAAGTTCTGTATGCTTATTTTTTTCTATACAAGACAAAACGAAACCTGAGAAAAAAACAACGATATAAAGCGGTCGGTAGTTTAAATTCCGCACCCACTTATATTACCTTCTCGAATCAAATTCTATGTTTTTTCTCTCTGCTTTGTTTTGCATCTGTGCAATTTTGTTAAACAAAATATTTTTTAAATCAATTTTCCAAATTATTAAATTGTTGATTAATTTTTTATCTATTTTACACTCTTTTATGCTGTGAACATGTGTATGATGTCTGAAATATGTCACTCAGTTTTTTCTACCTTTTTACAAACATTCTAAAACGCTTACTTAAAATTGACTTATTTACTTATCCATCTATTTTTAAATCCCATAATAATTCTTCCATAATGTATAGTCGTATTCCATATGTGTCATGGGTATATTTACATTACAAGGAAAGCAAACAGAAAGTACAGAATATGTAAGTTATTTGACATACTTGTGCTTTATCTACCAAAAGGTAAATACTTTCACGTTTTGATTTTTGAAACCATCATCAACTATCTGCCAAAAAAAAATGAATTTAAAAAGATGCAGGAATTGAACATTTTGAGATCGACCTGTTTTAAAAATAATATTGGACATAAATTTTGTAAGTAAATACAGTCAAAGTATTATTGTCATTTTTTAGTTTAACCTTTATGTCCTATGAAATCATATATAAAAGTAACCCTGTAACAAAGCATAGAGTAATCTTCCAAATATGCAAATATGAGGTTTAATACTGCGATTGTAGTTCTTTACAAGTAATCATGTCAATAATATACAGCTTCTTCAACTTAAACCAGAAAGGTGTTACAAACGATTCGACAAAATCACACAGTACATTTTATTAATTTTTTAAGTTTCGACACAAAAGCCAAAACTCTCACAAATATATTTGACTGTCAAAAGAACAGCCTTGAAATGAATTTAAAGCCCTTACCTTTAACCCAACAGGGACAAAAATAGTATTCCAATGTATGGTGATTTATTTGAATTTGATAATATTTAATTCAAATGATAAATTAGCTAATCTTTAAACATTAGGGTTACGAGTCACTTATGACTATATTCTTATTTGAAATAAAGTTTTGATTTACATCATTATTAGAGGTATTTTTAATCCTACAGCAAATATGAGTAGGAGAAAACGCAGTGCTACAAAGCATTCTTCTAACGACGCCCATATATTCCCCACAGTAGCGAGATATGCTATCTATCACATTGTGACATCAGATGATGGCCAGCTAACTGTTTCTAGGCTAAGAGACATAATGCTTGAAAATCCTCAACTTACAAGTCTTAGTATTGACGATTTATTGCGTATCCTCGGCAAACATCCAGAAATGTTTGAGTTAGACGACACAGACAGAGGAAAATCTCAGACCAATGTGTTGTTAGCTTTTGAGTTGCAGATATGCGACCATCCCAAAAAATGTGGTGGTTACCCAACATGTAAAGACATGCATATCTGTAAATACTTCCTCCAAAACAAATGCAGACAAGATCAACCAAATAGATGTCATTATCTGCACTCTGAGCATAATTTACCCATTCTACGAGAAAAATACATGGATAACATTGATCCACGAAAACTCAAGGAGTGGATACAGAAGAATCACAACAGGCTATTTTGGACATCGCGTCCTCCTCAGGTTTGCACCTTCTACAACACGGCAGGTGGATGCAGGAAAAATGACACCTGTCAGTTTCTGCATCTCTGTAGCTACTATATCAGACGTAGCTGTAAATTCGGTTCTAAATGCTCCAGAAGTCATGCATTGATATCCGAACGGAATTTGGGTAACAATTGCTTTTCTTTTAAATTTAGAAAATGTTTTGAACTAATTAATTTATCTTATATTTTAGAATTGTAATAAATAAAACATCTTTTTTTGTTTATCTATTGTAAAAAAAAGTTTTGTTTCAACAAATAGAAATTCTACGTAAACATGGGATTGACATTCATAGAGATCAAGATGAAATCCTCGACATCCTAAACGAGAGCACGACATAGATAACACGCCAGAGAGACGATGTAATATAAACTCTAAAATTCTATACTAAGAAACCGCAATATCAAGCTCACACTGACGATGATATCATCACGTGACCTGGTGTTCACATTCACTAAAGGACACACGAGACTTTCTTCAATTTTATATAATTTTCCATAATATATTATTCATAATTTATTAACATTTAAACCTGTTAATTCCCCAAAATTCAGGGTACATTACCAGGCTATTTTTGGAGCTGGAATTTTGAATTTTCCTTAAAATAGCATGCAAAATGCATTTGAATGCTTATAAATAAAGTCATGGATGGTATATATTTTCATCTTTATATCTAAATAAAAAAGTATCATATAACATGAAAATATAATTACGGAATTACCTAGTGGAAATCTTAACATTGTGGAGACAGGAGAAAATAGAAAAAAAAAATGGAAGATGGGTCGCGTCTGTCCTTAAAATAGAAAACAGATGATCTTCCCAACGGCTTAATTGTAACGTTTTGAAAATATATATCTAAAAAACGAAATATTATTGGACAAAATCAAAAATGATTTGGGGTCAATGCTCAGAGATTGAATTTACAAACATTATGACTTGACAAAGTCGACGAAGTCGAGGAATCACAAAAATTGATAGATTGTCATACATCTTTGAATGCACATCTTACAATTTGGATAGATATTATTCATAATTTTTTTGTAAACAATTACACGTTTATATGTTTTTATAAAATGTTGAGTTTTGAATTTAATTATATTTAAAACAACTTAATATATACTGTAGAAGCAGAAATATTCGTTGAGGATTTAATTTCGTTATTTTCGTTGCCAGTATAAATCAACAAAATTAAATCCATGACGAATTTTTAACCCAAGTATTAATGAATAGAAAGAGATTACGATAAGACGAAATTAAATGCACACGAAATCTTTTTTCGTTTAAAAACAACGAAATATTGACCCAACGAAAATATGTGCTTCTACAGTATTACATTTGGCATTCTGCATCTTTTTCCGTATATAGATTTCTTTGTAACAAGTTGAAGTATGCATGAAAAGAAACTTTTAAAGATCATAAACAAGCACAGCAACAACAACACAAAATAACTCTAAATATGGATAACTTTTCCCGCGATAATCTTTTAATTAGTATTTATTTGTCTGTTGCCGGAGGTTTCAATTTGCCGTATCAATGATACCTCATTTTTGTTGTCTTTGAGTTGCCTGTAATATACAATTTTTAAGAATACTTTCATGTTTACAATCAACTGTTCTTCCTTAACACCCTCGGTTTTTTGTCCAAACGATTCGGCGCTGGATCCCTTCGAAAGTATAGTTGTTAGAATATTAAGTTTTAACCACCTAGAGCTTTTTACTGGCTTGGCTATGATTTACACGAAGTAAAAGTTATGCTTGAAAGAAATTTTTCCTTTGATTGAAGCTAGTTCATCGGAGCCAATCCCTTTATCACACGAGGGCTGTCCGATATGTAATATGTATTGCAGTACAGCGCAATGACACTTTGCACGATTTCGTGGATAATGTTACCTTGAAGAGCTCTATTTAATACCTGTAAAAGGGTGTACACGAACCTTAGCTCAACATTGTTTTCAAACTTATAGTCAAAATTAAAGAGCCAGTCATTGACCACTGTAATAAAACTGATTGGGAAACAGATTGAGAATATTGAAGAAAATAAAGCTAATATAAAAGTCTGCACAAAACTTGATCATTCTGTAATGCCGATTTTTACTGAATTGAAGTTTGTATGTCTGCTCAATGAGGCATCTTTTGAGAAAGTTCGTTTATGGACCAAGAAATTTTCCGTCAAAGATGCAGCTAAATCTGGCCGACCTTTGACTGTTAGAGGCAAGGCAAATGTCAGGGAAATAATTAAAAACGATAGTTGATACCATATTTGTGAAATTGCCAAAGCTGTTGCCATATCGTTATCGCGGTTGCATTTCATTTTGAAGTATATTTTAAAAGGAAAAAGATATTTGACAGATGAATACCGCATAAAATGACACATGACAAAAAACTGCTGACGAAACATGGGTTCACTACTTCGAGCCAGTAAAATAAATATGGCTAAATAAACTCAGTAGAAGGCCTCTAGTCGCAAAAAAAACCCACCAGCTCTGTTTCATATTTTTCTCATTTGATAGTAAAGCCGAACAAACTCCGGTGTTGAAGAGAAAAAGTGGTTCGGGTCGGCATTACCGAGATGTTATAGAGAAGTTCAAGAAACACCATCATAAACGACGCTTACTGTCTTGCCACACCTACCATACTCTCCAGATGTAGCATTTTGCGATTATTCCCTTTTTCAAAAACGTAAAAAGTTCTTATCTTGTCCTCGTACCGAAAACCCTTGGCTCAGCCATCAGTCAGTGCCTCAGAGGTCTACTTAATTAAATTAGCGAACCGTGACGCATTTCAGATATAGATTCAGATATTGAAATTATGTATTTCAAACCGTGAGAATACTGGGTTTTAATCTTCATTTTACTAATTGAGTCAAATGCTTTTGAGATATCGTAAAATACACATTGCATATCATATCGAGCAAATATCGCAATCTCTTAACGAACAGCGTCTATTAAAATCTCTTAATCATCAACCTAAAAGAAATTTTAAAATAGCTGAATATTTAGGTTGAACTTCAAAAAACCTTGTGTAAGACAATACTATATCTCCTTTTGTCACATGTAATTTTATCTCACAAATTCTACCAATGCAATATCGACAAGGTTAGCTTTTTAAAAAGCTAAGAAAGTCAGCCAGCTGAATTTTAATTTTTACGTCGAATGAGAATACACAATCTATTAAAATACAAGATAAATACATGTAGTTTCCAGAACAATAATAAATATGCGGGTTCACATTTAGTTTGAACCTTTATTTTTGTGGCTGTACATGTAGATGAGGACATAAGCGTGTATCGGTGAAAATGCAATGTTTGACTGCGCACCTACTTAATACTTAAAGTTGTCACATTGCAAACATAGCTCTATGAATTTCATGGTCTCGTCGCAAACCAAAACCAATATATTTACTTTCCAATCTCACTAAGAGATCGGGATGATATACGCGGAGTCCGGACTGTGGCTGCAGACGATTCCCATTGACAGTCTTCCGATGCGCAGTTTGACCTAGAAACTGACCAGTTTCATAACCTTTTCGAATTTCCCTAACACAAACTGTCTATAATTCCTTCCCAGAATTCCAATTTACGCAAGCGCAATTGAAGTTTCATCATAACTTAATTAGTCAGCCCGCGGGCTGACTAGTAATTGATTCCTGAAAAACGTGAAGTATGCACAACTATACACTGTTGTACGAGGCAAGAAGCAAACTTCTTTTAGGTAGGGTCAAGATAGCATGACATAAAAAAAAGATGATAACAACCCGTCAACCATCTCAAATATCCATAAATCGAAATACAAATTAAAAGCAGAGCAACACGGACCTCCGAAAAGATAGAGGTAGGATCAGGTGCCATGGAGGATTGAGCATCCTCTGCTGACCGGTCACACCCGCCGTGTGCTCTTTGTCGTAATCGGGAAAAAACGGAAAAGTCTGTAGACAATTAGGCGATTAATTATGGTCTAACAATTAGTATGTGGTGATAACGAACATGTGGTGAGAACGAACAGTGTTCAAATTCAAAAGTCTAAAGGAAAACTACTTAACAGGAGCAGAGCAAACACGAGCCTCTTAAAAAATAGAGGTAGGATTAGGTGCAATGGAGGAGTGAGCATCCCGACAGGTCACATCCGCCGTGTGCTCTTTGTCGTTATTGGGAAAAACAAGTATCCACTGCATACGAGAAACAATTTAAGTAAGTCTATTAAAAAAAATAATAAGCTGGCGTTTTAGCAGGTTATTGAATGATGTGCATACGAGGGTTGTTAAAAAAGTTCGCGGACAAGTTCGATTGTAAGCGGACTATTCACATGATACTAGCGAAACTTTTCAGATTTTATCTTAACGTATTTTCTAAGAAATATGTAGATTAACTTGTATTAAATGCACCATAAAAATATGCAGCTTTCTTATTTTGATAAGATATGCTTCATGTCAGTTTTTTTTAATTTTTTTAAATTTTGTACTCATTTTTTCTTATTAAGAAAATGTACCGTTTAAACGTATAAAAATACACGATATTTCATATGACATCACAATAACTTATGAAGGTCTTTTTGTGAAAGTTTCAATTAAATTGAAGAATTTTTGACCGTTTTATCGCCGAATTTGGACGAACAACGCTTGAAAAATGAGTCAAAAATGTTTACGTCAATGGATATCTTGGAGCACCGGGCCTCCATTTAATCTTGTGTGTACGCAGAAAAATCTCCGATGGAGACCAAAAGGTTCTAAGATGCTGCTTTTTTTTTATATATATATAAGAAAAAGGTTTACAATTAGAAGTTTAACAGCTGTTTTAAGATGGAAGATGTGATTTTTTTTAGCTATTGCAGTACCCCAACCCCTCATACACCCCGGATCTTGCACCTATGGATTTCGCCTTTCTTTTCCTTATCTAAAGTTGAAACTGCGTGGACAGAGATTTTTGGACCTAATGACCTAAATGATCTACGATATGCCACAAAGGACAAAATACAAAAACTTGACATATAATGGTATTAACGTTGCATTTTATAAATCGGCTCAATGACTTGAAAAGTGTGTGGAACTGAGAGGTGTTTACGTTGAAAAAGAGTAACATGTTTGACTTTCAGTTGTTTGACGTCACCTGACGTCGTGAAAATATGAAATGGTGCCCGTAAGTCTAATTCATGCGAAGTAAAAATCGCTGTATCTTTTGAAAAAAATATCAAATTCATTCGACTTTTTGCGTACTTATTTTCAATTGATAGTCATTTAATAAAACATACGCCATCTTACTAAATATACAGTAATTTTGCCGAAATACACTTCTTCCGCAAACTTTTCTAACAACCCTCGTACATTATAACCATGTTAGATGGGACAAAAATTAATTTAAAAAAGAAGATAAAACACTTTATTTGACCGTTTTGTTAATTTGAAACATAAACCGATTGCTTAAAGCTGACACGTAAAATACATTGCCCGCCATTTTCCTGTTTCCTCGCCGCTATTCCTGTACCCCCTTTATGAGCTGCACACTTCTCTACAGTTCAAAGTATTTCGCCATTGAGGTTTCCACCTATGAGGATGAACAGGTTACATCACCAGGTCTGGATGGAATATTCATAGTTGAAGCACGCGTTTTAAACCAATAGAAAAGAAAGGGTAAATATACAGTTTCAAGCAATATATATACAAAAAAAAATTCATATAAAAAAGGAATTTAAAGCGCAAAGCTGAAACGATGGATAAAAATACTACTCGTCGGCCATATCTTCCAAGGTATGAAATAAGGTCATTAAAACTAAAAGGTTTGTATACCTGTTGATGCCTTTTATTAGGTCGTATTTAGCAATGAAGTGGTAATAGTATACTCTCAACATTTTCTTTCTCTTGTAAACATTGCCACCGACAAAATGGATTAATTGTTACAATCATATGCCTCGTGGACAGAGAGAGAGAAATAGAGAAATAAAGATAGAGAGAGAGTGGTTGAATCCTCAAGCGAATATAAAAACAGATTGATTGATGCAATACACAGCAATTGACGTAAAGAGAGACAAAAAAAGAATGTTAAACCCATTTGTTAATTATTAGTTTGACGTAACATCAGTGCTTCTGATTGGCCCCTGCAGTTAAGAAATAGCCAGATCTTCTTTCTTTAGTGTTCTGATCAAACTCTTTTTTTAAATAGAAGAATGTCTCCAATAATCACACTGTAAAAAGAACAAAACCAGTGTAAAGTGGTTACTTTATTATTGAAAGCCTGCATAATATAACTACAAGTTTATTAATATAAAAAATGAATGTTAGCTTGAAAGATAAAATACACAACAAATAATGAAAAAGATAAACAAATGTCTTATCACAGTTTTGTTTTCTATATGGTCAACATTTTCGAAGATGGTGACAGTACTAGCAATTTAAATGTAACTGTTTAGATGACATGGGCATTCAAAGTCTTGTCGGTTGACACAAAAATGTACAAAATCGGCCATCCGATTCAATAAGGCGTCATAAATTACCCCAATCCCCACCCCAACCTCAATGTACCACTATATCCTACGTATACTGGCTGCCAAAAAAACTACAACATTTGAGTCCCTCAGACATGATCTTCTTTGCTGACATCTTTGTCCACGTTGGCGTTTCCTTACATCATGACTTTATCCATTCAAATGTATTTCATTGGTCCAATTCTCTAAAACCATGACTTTCTGTATTCGTCGGATTTTCTCGCACAATGCAGCATAATTCAAATCATCTGCTGTTCTCACTCTTTCGTTTAAACTTAGCAAATTAAAATAACAACTTTCATTTCTTGTCCAATCTATTTATTTTAGCTCAGTGAGTCTATTACCTGACGCTGAAAACGAATTTCTTTTTAATTGAATTTTGTTGCTACAAGCATTATTGTTGTGTACTCATACGATGCTTAGTTGCGTTATTTAAGCTCTTTGATGAAAAACACTTTATGTTTTAAAATTTAAAATCCTTCGAAGTAGAAAGCAGTTTATGTAATTAGTGAAAATATAAAGAGTTTGACGTCCGGATCTTTACTAACAAAAACTAGCCTGCAACTCGAATGAAAACCAGCTAAACTAGCCAAGCAAGTTTAAATTTTAACTAAAAAAGCAACAGCCCTAATAAACATCTGTGTTAACCGACCAAACAAGCTCGATAATTATCCTAAGGCTTCTATAGAAATATAGACAACAGAACATTCTGTGAACAGCGTAAAAAGTAAAAAGTTATCGGTAACTTTGATTTTTGAAATAAGCGATATCTTATACGTTATATAAAAGGAAAATGTGTAACACAATTATAATAAAAAATCATTCACACAATTCTATTGCTATAGCTACCTACAGGTGAACTATACATAAAAATTAATAATCACACCGCAATCCGTTTGTGCAATATAATATTTAAAGAAAAGTTCTTTTGGAAAATAAGATGCTTTATAATTTACAAATTTGCCATGAAGAGAAAATCTACCATACGGACATTTAAGATCAAAATAAACCGTATAATACGAGGCAGATTCCTTTTTGTAGGCACGTATCATCAGGGAGCCTGTCCCTCTTCTCCACGTTTTCACGCAGCAACATTTTTCCTATAAATTCATATAAAGTATAATTATGTAGAAACGGCATCTCTTTCACTTTTTTGAAGCATATAAAAAATGAAAGTAAAATTAAGGACATTAATCTGAAATTGAGTTATTGGTAAGAGTGCAGTGCATAAATATATAACATATGAGGCTAAAATTGATGTCAATGGAGTACATTATGCCTTTACTTTTTTTATTAACATTAAAAATAAACCGACTTATAATTAGAAATTTAGGCAAACAGCTTAAAATTATAATTTTTGTTATAAGGGGTGCTGTATATATTTCGATTTTTGTTAACACTAAAAATGAACACGATCTTAATAAAAAGAAAAAGAGAGGATAAATGCATAATTCTGAACGAATAGGTATAAAACTTCTGGAAGGAATTGCTTTATATTAGCGTTTAAATATTTCTAGATCCTTGAAGAAAAAATATATGGAATATTGGATACCTCTAAATTAATTTATGCACTTTACAAAAGCGTTAGCATGCTACTATAGTCTCATTAGGGAGCGCATGCTGGATATAAGTGATCCAGAAGTTGGGACACTTCTGGACGTGGCGCCTCGTCTTGTTTGTCTTGCTTTATACAAGAAGTCGGTTGCCTCGCTACCAATCATTGCTTCCCTTCGACAATCCTCTAAAACTTTGATACGTAACATATACCCAGATTTTCGTTCCCTTTTTTCGCTTTCTATCATTAATTCTATGTATTCTGCCGTATTCATCGGGTTCTCTTTCAATGCGATTTCTTTCAGCATGTTGTTACATTCGGTTACTTTGTCAAGAAGTTGGGCGATAACTTTTTCTAGTTCTTTAACGCTCTCTGCCATTTTTTGCAAGACTTCTGTTTGTGAACTAACCTGCTCTTTGGCTGTTGTATAACGCTTCAACTTTTCACGGTACGTTTTTGTTACTTTCTTTGAAACCCATCGTATAATATACGGGGTGTTGTTATGTAATTGCCATTGACAATTTCCTGGACATTGTTTACACTTTCCATGTTCATCCATTGCTATACAATGAGATTTCTGAAAATCTTCGGGAATTCTACATTTCTCGTGGCAGGTGTAATTGCAGGTCAAGCAGTTGGTTGTGTGCTGTCCTTTCCCAGATATATCTTCTTTCTATTGTACTTGTTCTGTTACCTCGTAAACAAAGTCTTTGTTTTCCTGTATTTGTTTTTCGTATTTCTTGAATAAGGACATTTCTTCTTCCAATACAGATATTTTTCCTATTCCCGCTGTGATAAAACATTGCAGATTATTGACAGTATTTTCGAGATCTTGTCTCGTCTTCAGAACTTCCTTTGTCATCTGCAAACTTTTTGTTTCCATTCGATCTAAAAGTTCGAAGAAACTGTCAAAACTTTCCATTCCAATTTTCCAGAAGCCAGATGCAAGATCATCTTTATTTTCATTGCCAGCAAACAATGCGGAATTATTAAACTTGAAATAATATTTGTGTGGCAGAGGAGATTTTGCTAATGAAGCCAGTACGGGAGGTTCTTGTGTCTCGGCAAATGTAATGAAGATGCAAATGTTATCCTCCATGTCTTTTCCAAACAAAGACAATATGGCATCCATTATGTACTTCTGAGATGGTGTAAGTCGGGCATCTGGAGCTTTTACCAAAAAGCAAACGGCATCCAGGCAAACCATCCCTTTCTTTCCTGGTAACATGAACATCTCTTGAATCTGTTCTACTATTTTTTTGTCACGTTGTATTCCTCTGGTGTCACCAAACCCCGGTGTGTCTATTATATGTAGCGCGTAATCCAATTTTGTTGCAACATCAGGGTATATACTGTAGCATGTTATCCATTCTGTCTGTGATACCGCCTGTAAAAAAGAAAACAAAATCCTCGATACATTTCATGTGCATTATATGCTGTTTTCCATTACATATATTTGGTTAAGGGCAAACTGCTTAAACAAATGCGAATAAATATCGCATATGATAAAACTAACCTGATCTTCAAGTCGTTTTCTTTCCTCATGCTCAAGATCGACCAAAGTAAATCTAAAGTTGTCTTCCCAATTCACTCCAAACAGATAATTTGCAAAGCCGTCAATGAGGGTACTTTTACCACTTCCGGTTGCCCCAACCAACATGATTGTTTTGTCATTTATGGCCCATCTTTCAGAGCCTGTGAATAAAAAAAAACTCTTTGCTGTACTTGGTTTCAATTGATATTCATTCAATAAATAATGAGTATTAGAACAGACTTACCTATAGAGAGCTTCTTGGACTTTGCTGTTTCATTTCTTGCCGCTATATTTTCTTTTGCAGGAAGACGATATTTTTCAGGATTGCCAAGTTCTACTAGAGTTGAGAGATATCGCATTGGAAGACCCGGTGATTCTGGTGTATCAAATTGTTTACTCTCTGAACTGAACGGGTATTCAGTTCCTTCTCTGGCATTTATAATACGAACTCTGAAGCAGTAGGATGTACGCGACTTTAGGCCGGTTATAACAGCTCTTGATGAATCATGGAATACTGCTGATTCGTAAGGTATCCATCGTCCGTCCGGCACCTGTTTATACTGAATTTGATACTCGAAGTCCGAGGTTAAACCACCGATATTCTTCCATTGCAAAGTAATGCGGTCAGATTTTGCAGAAACAAGAAAAGGGGCCCCGGGAGTCATATTTTTCGTCTTTTCCTGAAAACACAAGTTTCATTAGTATTCAGTTCAGAATGTAGCGTTAGTTTAAATCAAACAAAAACATAATAATAAAAAAGCTCACCTTTACATCTTTGTTATAGGGTACAGATGTTTTATTTCCAGAGCGCTGGCTGAAAAGAAAATAAAGATGATTATTAATGAAAAAAATTTCATAAAAATTTAGAACATTATTTAAAAATTACAAAGATGTTTGGTATTGTACCGTTTACCTTTCGTAATTGTCATTGCCAACGTCTTGTGACCTGTTCCTGGAGAGGATGTCAAGAATTTGATCTTCATTTTCAGTAATATCAATTCCATGACCACGTAGAATTTCTTTACATAAAAAAACAAAATCTTAAAATCTTACGTACAAGAGAAAAACAGTTGATGAAAAATTAAATATACAAGATGAGAAAATGTTATTTTATTAACACCACAAAAATGGATATAAATTAAATTTTACCTATATTTTGTTTTGACCTCAGTGCATGACTTCTTGAGCATTTAGAACCAAATTTACAGCTTCGACTAACAAAGAAGCTACAAAGATGAAGAAACGGACAGGTGTCATTTTTGCTGCATCCACCAGCCGTGTTGTAGAAGGTGCAGACCTGAGGAGGACGAGATGTCCTAGACCGTCTGTTGTGGTGCTGCTGTATCCATTCTTTGAGCTTTTGAGGATTTATATGGTCCATGTACTTCTCTTGTAGAATCCGCAAATTATGTTCAGAATGCAAATCATGTCCAAATTGACATTTCTGTGCCTGTGTTTGTCTGCATTTATTTTGAATGAAATATTTGCAGATATGTAGATCTCTGCATGTTGGGTAACCACTACATTTCCTAGGCTGGTCACATACCTGAAACTCGAAAGCTAACAACACATTGATTTTAGATTTTCCCCTGTCTGTGTCTTCCAGCTCAAAAATACTATTATATGTGTCTAGGATACGGAGTAAATCGTCAATGCTTAGATCTGAGAGCTGTT
This sequence comes from Magallana hongkongensis, assembly GCA_016163765.1. Taxonomy (NCBI): domain Eukaryota; kingdom Metazoa; phylum Mollusca; class Bivalvia; order Ostreida; family Ostreidae; genus Magallana; species Magallana hongkongensis. The sequence goes on along the minus strand of WFKH01011801.1, from coordinate 56,630,410 downwards.
GGTTTTGACGCAAATGATGTTGAAGCGTGGAAACAGACAGCTGGCCATCAGTTGATGTCGCAATGTAATGGATGGCATATCTCGCCACTGTGGGATATATTTGGGAGTCCACTGAAGAATGCCTAGTGGCACTGCGTGCTCGCTTCTTCATGTTTGCTGCGAGGAAGAATAAAATTAAATTCTTTGTAAAGTAGTTTTATAATAAAAGCAATTAATATTTCTGGCCCTCTTTTAATCAGTAAAAAGCATTACCCCCATTAACGTTGGTGTTTATCAAAAGTAATTCTAAATTTCAAAAATAAAAATTACCAAAAAGTTTTTGAAAATTCAATCAACAATGTATTTGATGTTCTGCAACAAAGAAAATAATGTTTACGATTGAGAGATGATCACAGAATTATGTTAATCTGTTAATTGGTGTGTTAGCTATCCAGAAAAAGCTATGTAAATTAAAAGCTAAAATTATAACCTGATTAAAATGATGCAGCAATTTAAATAAAATTCCTCTTAATTTGATATTTTTCTAATTTCTGTCATTTTCAGACCCCCCTTATCCTTATAACTACCGATCTAATCATTATATGTAATGTTCAAACGTCGATTATAATAATAATGCAGAAAGAAATTCTGAAGAAATTCTTTTGTAATATTTTAGCTTCTAACTTGACAGTGTAGACATTTGATTCACTTAGAAAAATGTAATCAAATATCACTACAAATATGTTCAGTATATATTTATATTAACTTATAACTTCTATTTGAATTTCAATAACAGATGTATAAAAAATTGCTCTTGTTCTGATATTCTGCATTTTTCGCATTCAATTCCTTTGATTAAGAGAGAAGATTTAGTAAATTGCTTATTTTTTGTACATTTTGAATAGCAGTTAGTTTTTATAAAATTACAAACCCTGCCAAAACAATTACTTTTAAAACTGATTACAATTATTGATACATTCATCAGTTATTTATCTACTTATCTATTTTGACAAGACAATTTATATAAACCGAAAGTTTAATAATCTTAAAAGAATTTTACAAGTTTGTTTTAAATTGGCCAAGTGATTCGGGGGTAGAAATCGAAACTGTTAAAGGTGTTCCAGATGGGGAAAAAAATCAGACGCCTCATAAAGTATTATCAAACATAGGTAATCACAGATTACAAAGCTCACCGAGACAAGGCATCACCTTTACGAGGCATCACGTTTATGAGACCACCTTTATCATATAATATGAAAATCATAGTGAATGATCTTGGATATTCATGGATACTGTTTTGACACAATATCGTAAATCATATTTTAAAAAATTGTATGATAATCATATTGCATTTCATATGGTATTATAAGATACAATGTTTATCAATACAAATTCAAAAAATATGATATTGCATCCTATGAAACTTACAATATATATTATATTACACTGTTATAAATAATAATGCAATATGATATTGTAACATATCATATGACATTGTATAACGTTGTATTTGATCACATAATTCAATATCATAATATATAATATACATAGGATACAAAATAGTATTAAATCATACAATATAATCTCACATTATACATTACAATATGTAATATATGATATAATATTGTTAATATATTGCAATATTACATAAAACAATATCATGTGATAAAATAATATAAATAATACAGTCATGTTATACAATATTGTATTATAATTTAAAATACTATATACAACAAAATCATGATTCAATAACATATCATAATATACAAAGAATTTGATACAATACAAATCGTATCATATAACTTTTTACAATATAATATGAGATAATATTGTATCATATAAAGCAAAAATGTTTCATATCTTTCAATACTATATCACAGGAATCACGTTATATCATTTAACAACAAACACATCTATCAAGCAGGTTTGAGTAAGGTAGGAGAATTTTTTTAACAATCTTGAAAATGGATATCAGGCTCTGCATCAGAAGCTACCTCTGCAATTCATTTTTATTATAGTTAATTACACTATGCAAGCTATTATCTATAAAACGTGTTACCTGTTATAAAAAAAACCCCACTAAACCTTATCCAGCATCCGAAACCTATGGCTCAGATTCAGCATTCAAGCGTATCAGGTACATCAGTATCATAAGATACACCATCCATGCAAGTTTGGTGAAGTAAGGACCAGTAGTAACTAAGATACATTTCTTAGCATCCTTGATAATGAAGATCAACTTTACATCTGAAGCTACCTCTGCGATTCATTTATATTATAGTTAAATACACTATGAAAGTTTGCATATGCATTAAAACAATATAGCATAAGCTCCCCCTGACTTCGTCTCGGTGAGCTAAAAAGTTCCACTTGAGTGTTAAGCTTAGGTGAGCTAAATATGGAAACAAATTTAAATTATTCAAAGCAAACTATTGATATGCTCTATTAACTTTCTGTTCTGATCACGCTATACATAGTTTTGTGGATTGTGACGTATGCTTTTATTCATATTATATCCTCTTTCTTTTTCAGTATTTTCAGAAAACTAATGTAAAGCCTTGAAAATTTAATTGCTGTTTATGAGTAGGTAGCTTATTGAATTACATATAGTATCTTATTGCACTCATTATGGTTATATTTTAGTTTAGTTTTTTAAAGAGTTAACCAAGAAAGTGTGTCTGATTAAATATAATAAAATTTTCTTTATGTTGAAAAAGATTTAATTAATAAACCAGAAAATTAGTTTTGCCCTAAATAATTTTCAAAGATCCGCATACTGGATAAAAAAAGATTGATTTCTGCAGTTTCTATTTCAAAAATTGCATTAAAAGGCTAGTTATGTTATAAGAAGTTTAAAAAAAAATAATGTGAGCCTTTTTTAATAAGTTCTCACTTTGTTGTGAATATAAAAACAATTATTTTAATAGATTTTTAAATAAATATTACAAAATATCTGTATTCTCACCTTTTCAAATAAATTTTAATTAGTAATGAATAATTGTATTCATATGAAATGCATAGAAATGCACATGATTGATGATGGGGTTTTTTTTTATTTGAAATAGAAAAGAAAGTAATTTACCTTTTGGTGGTTCCAGAACTTTATCAAAATGATATAGTCACCGTACTTTCTGTTTGCATTCCATGAAATATAGGTACGCCCATGACGCATGCTTGACACTGGACTGCGCAGTTCTCTCGTTGAGGATCCTTGTGGGGTCCAATTCTTAACATTTAATTTTTTCAAACTGCTGTCACTCCTTAAAAATATCAGCTTTAGACATGTCCTCAATTACTATACAAACGGGCATTGGTTAACCATTAAAATTAAGTTTTAAAGGATAAAAAAAATTGTCGATTGAAAAAAAACCCTGCTGTTTGAGTAACATCTCTTTGTGTATCCAACAGTAGTAAAAGCGACCCTACACGGGGTATTAAACAATAGAGCTATTGTTCTTTGAACAATGGGAAAGGTAATATGATACCCTTAGAGGAGAAAACAAGGAGGGTAAGGGAATACCCCGTATCAAATGGCACAGGGAGGGGTAAGGGGATGTACCCTTTTAAGAGGTGGTTATTGTTATACTAGCGGTGGTATTTAACAAAAGACTGGGGGTATTAAATAATAGTCTATTGTGATGAACTGATATAATAAATGTGCAAATCAATATAACACACATTCAAATTAACAATTATAATATCTTTTTTATACTTTGAAGATTTTTAATCAAACAAAACACGAGTGGGTCTCTTAACCTCTTGGTTCTCACCCTGCGCGATACGTCGGATGCGTTATTGTTTATTGTACCTTGGGTGTAACAGTTGCATGATCTATGACTCTTACAACTGTACACCTATTGTACATTCCAAATTTTAAACTTAAAACTTTGCGCACGTACCTGGATCATAAAAGGGTCAAACCCGCATACTTTGATGAAAAATAAGTCATTGTGTATTCTTTGTAAGCGACCATCCATTGTTAAATACCCGGTAGTAAAACAATAACCACATCTTATAATGGTATCAGCTTACCCCTTAATGTGTCGTCTTATAAGGGTATCACATTACCCCCCCCCCCTCCCCCCATCGTTATACAATATGTTAAACACCGAATGAGATAAGATACGCAAACTGTTTCTATCATTGTTAACCTCGGTATACTTATAAAAGTGACCGGTCGCTCTTTGAACGTGTATGACACTCAGTATACAGTTAAAAAAGGTCAATCTAACTTCATCGATTACACCTCTCCCCTAAATTGTAATTGGTTCCATTAATTTGTCTTTTTATAACATTATATCAGTTCATCACAATACACTATTATTCAATAGTCCCAGTATATTGTTTAACATATATGGCAAGAAATTAGTCATGACTTTTACCCCATTTTATTTGTAACCAGTAACATTCGGGTTACAATGCTTGACTATGAAATTTTTTCAACGTTTTATGTACTTGGGACTGGTTACTGGTAACATTGGTTACAAAATAGGGTTAGGTTTGGGTTAGGGTTAGGTTTGGGGTTAGGATTAGGGTTAGGATTAAGGTTAGGGGTTAGGATTAGGGTAAGGATAACCAATGTAACCAAATAAAACAAGACCCCCTGTAAATTATGAAAATGACTGTCACCACTGTTACTCTATGTCACCAAAAGAATATAGCTGTAACCTTTGTAACCAAATAAAATAGGACCCCCTGCTAAACAGAAAGGGCTTGTCACCACTGTTACCTTTAGTCATCAATAGAATATAGCTGTAACTATTGTAACCAAATAAAATAAGACCCTCTGCTTAACAGCAAAAGGTTACTTTTGTCACCATTGTTACTGGATAAAATTAAACCACCCAGCGGAAAGAAAATAAACAGTTTTGTCATATATGTTACTTTTGTCACCAGAAAACAGTGCCTTGTTACTGGTTACAATGAAATGGGGTAAAAGTCAGAACTAATTTCTGGCCACATCTACCCCGTATAGGGTCGCTATTACTACTTCCAACGCCTACGTTTTATAGTAACAGATGTTTATATTTCAATTTTATAATTCAATTTATAATCAATACAATTACTAATTTATAATGTATAATTCGTGTTTTTAAGTCAATTTTCTATCATAAAATGTAGAAGAAAAGACAGTTACATCCTACCATTTATCAGGAAACATCTAAATTTAAAAGTCGATGCTTGTCAAGATGTACAGTAACGCTGTTCTACTTATCGGTATGTATCGGTATGTATCGATTAAGCTTTTTCTCTTTAAAGTTAACATTTTCACATTCTTCTTCCCTGTATGATCCTTATGCCCAGTACCCAAGAGCCACTGTTAAAACAAATTATGAGCTAAGTCAGGATTTTGAAAAATAGGCTATGCAAAACACTAATGTGAAATTTAGCACGGAAAATGACCATGCCAGCACAAACTTATTTAATGTTTTAGTTCATGTGTTTATTAATAAAATAACATACATCATCCAAACGTGTGCGGTTTCGTAACCATTCACACAAAATAATCGCAAATGGGATGGATTCGTCTCAGATTTCATAAGGTTCATGTTTAGAAGTATATTTAGATGCAGAATTTCAAATAGTTGTAATATGAGATAATGTCATGGAGAGTCATTAAAGCAAGAGGTCATTTTGTAAAAATGTCATCTAAATATAATGCAACCTGGTTTAGGATAGATATAGATTTTTGAATCACGCAATTATCCTGTGTTTTAATAGAAATATAATGTCAGTCTGGTAGTTATGTATAAAACCAATGTTATTTAAGGTGGAATAACACACCTGGAAAAAGTCACTCAAATTAACAGTAAATTATCGGATTGCCTTATGAAAGATATAATGATGAATTAACTGTATAAACTGTCAATTAAGCGAAAATTTGCAGTTTGGGGATAAAGAAATGGATCTAAAAAATTCAGTAAGAAACAACAAAAACCTCTGCGGGATTAGCCTCGGGATGTACGGATCACAAGCCCGACACTTTATCCACTCAGCTACGGAGTATAAGATACATGTTGCCGTCGATAAAATCCTTTTAATAAAACGAAATGTCGTTTCGATCAGAGGTCAGATATTTTGTGACGATGTGTTATTCCACCTTAACTGTTCATTTAAATACGTTAGGCGGTAGTGTGAGATAAAAGGGAAATAGTGCATATTTATGAATTCATGGCAGCTTTAAATTTGGACATTTCTGTTCAAATACAGAAAACTTGACAATTCAAGCAGCAATCAAACTTATCGTTTAATTTATTCCCCATTCGGACCATACTATAAAAAAACTATAATATTTGTTCATTGCAACATTCTAAGGTCTAGAATATATGACAGCAAATAATGCAGACCAATTTTCTGAATTTTTCAAAATTTGACCGTTGTCTGTTGTTGTCATAGTCGTAATCTTTTCACTCTTTCATCTCGTTTTCAGATCAATGAGTAAAGCTTAATCAAGTTTATTCAGATGAAGGAGATAATTTAGAATTATTTGAAAATTTGTAGGCATTTAAAAACCATTTGGCCGGAAATGCTGAACCTTGTCTTTAAACATCGTCAGGTAGTGTTATTTCAAGTTTGTTCAAATTATGATCCTTTCTACACTAAGTTGTTTACATATTAAGTAGATATTTTGTATGTGATACCATATAGCTTAGCCTTTTATGGGAGTTGATTTTAATCAACTCACCTATGCAGTTACCTAGGCAAACCGGAAGTGAAACAGTGTTTGGCCCTAAGCACAAATCAACACCGCTGACAACACTTACTTCTTGAAAATAATCGATAAATTCGATGTAATGTATTCTACAACATTGTTTTTATAAGGAAACTTATTTATAAATACCTTGTAAATAGTCAAATTTTAAATGGTACGAAAAATTTAGATATTTTTTGAAGACGTATGTATTCCTACGCTAGAGTTGAATAAAGTCTCGTTCAACCAGAAGTTCGGCTGAGTCCGAAATCTTCGACAAGCATTAACGGAGACAGCCGAGCTTCTGGTTGAACGAGACTTAAGTTCAGTATTGCTTGGATCCATATAATTTCTCAGAAATATTTCGATTACTAATACGTAGTTTGATGGAATTTTAAATTTCTTTAACTATTACACAATATGATTCATATGGGGTTATCACGAAATTCTTGTCGGAGAATTCATTTTATAAAAATGTGCGTAATTCATATAAATACAGAAAAGTACTTGCCATGCAAAATAATGTCTTTTACTAATTAACAATTTTCAATTTTCAATGAGTCCAAGACTAATTAGTAATGGACTCATTGACATTTAAAAATTGTTAATAAGTAAAAGACAATAATATATTGTTGATTTAAAAATAAATAAAAATCGATAAAATCAACTCCTGTCAGTACTTCAGTACTTTATCATAGTCATGGCTATTGTTGCTCAGGTGAGCTATATGTCTCCTGGGTCTCTTGTTAGGAATCAGTTTCGTGGATTTATTGTACCGCCTTAAACAATTTCCATATAAATCAAAACAAAGAATGACATTCAAAATGTACATTTGAGACGTCGGAAGTCGATATACAGGAGCTTTAACTTTCAAAAATCCTACATCATCTGGTATGCCTCCTTTGTATGTGCATTTTGTGACGCTTTATTTCCAATACGTGTCAAAAACCCGCTGAATAAACAAAATATGTTTTGCATTTTAAACCCCTGTTGCTACTTCTGAAAAGTTCAGTGATTAAGCTTCGTCATAGGTGCATTATTTAACAATTTTCAATTTTAAAATCGGTTTTGAATTTGCTTTGAATGCAAATTTATAGAAGTTTAACTTCTTATTTACAAATCAGTCATCGCACAATTCATTCACATACAGGGAATTATGCTAATTCTATGAAAAGTATAATTAACAAGGTATTTGCATAGATTTCATTTTTAGATAAATGGTATCCGATATAACGTTTATATTAGTGTTTAATTCATAGGCTCTCTCAACACAATTCCTCCAATTTTAACAAAAAATCATCAATTAATAGGTAAAGCATATAATAACGAATTAACCTAGAAAAGCTATATATGCCATTTTAACGACTCTGTAAACCTTACCCAAACTTTGTCCGTGTGATGATGCTCATAAGTTAGAAAATATCTGCAAATTATACAATTTACTCCACACGCATTTGAAAGTAAGTAAAATAATTTCGAATTTAATCTGACCGACCCAGTCTGTTCAGTCAGTTCGGTCTGGGCGTGGTCAAATCTATCATAAAGCCCTTCGGGCTTTATTGGATTTGATCACGCCCCGACCAAAAATATCACCATATAATAAAGAATAATTCCTTATTTCTTAATTAGTCTTAATGTAGTGAGGTTAATGCATTTTGTCGCTATATTAGATTCGATCGCTCCTCAGATCAACTGCCACTAGGGTATATATACCGACCGATAAAGTTACGGAAGGTTGCTTTCCGATCACTGGCACCTGACGTTATATATTATTCTCACAATCAAAAATGTATACCCTTCATCTAAAACTACAGAAAGTACACATCGCTGACTTTTTTGGATTTATTTAAAGTTAACACATCAGCTGAAAGTTTTCTTAAGACTCATCGGTTAAATTATATTAAGATAATACCCGTCTCTCGATCGGTCCTACAACATCTAAACTTACAACCGATTCAACCCAAACGACGCATTATAAATGTAATGAAATTCACCCCTAAATTTGTATCTACTTCCTTCAACAAGCAAATGCGATAAGTGTTTAGAGGGAGTACGGAATTTACAACTTTATGTAAATAAGATGTTCATGCACCAGTGTTTTGTCAATATTTCAAAATAGATGCATTTAGAAACATGTTTTGGTAAACTTTGTGTAATAAAAGTAATATTTGACAGAATATATTCTGTCAAACTTTTATCAACTTATCAATATCATATCAAATATCAACTTTTATCATTTTAACGTGTATGATGTTGATTGGATTCAGAATTGACGCCTTTTGATTTTGCGCATCAGTGCTATATTTGGAAAGAATTACCCGAGGTATGGCGTATTTATTGCAACTTCCGCCCTCCTTTTAATCATTTATTGCATATCGAATGCAGTTAATGCAATTTGAGGGACGAAGGGACGATTTGTATTAATGACAGGTGTAATGCGCCGTTTTGGTTGAATCGGTTGTAAGTTTAGATGTCGTAGGACCGACCGGAAGACAGAGATGTACCAAAGGTTGCACGGATTTCTCAATAATAGAAAGTACACGTTGAAGTAATATGTTTGTAAAAAAAAAAAATAATAAAGGAAACTACAATCAATAAATCATAAATGATTATTTACTCTGAGAAAGAATTTTCCAATGTATCTTGCACAGGTAGTGCTATGCTGCCATACTTCGCCTGCACATCGAACACGTATTCATACAAAGTGCATAACGTATGCATATGATTTTATCATATTTTCATGTTAAATACAGTAATTTGGTTAGTTTAGACGCAGTTGATAATCTGTTCTTGACAACGGGTAACACAACAAATTGTTACATGCGCGTAATTTATGCGCGTACGGTTCGCTGATATTTCAAGTCATTTCTATATAAAAGCAGTAAAATTTTCTCTAAAATGAAGACATTCAGTATAATAAAATAAATAGTGCCTGTTTTCGAGGGTAACAGTTGAAATTGACACCCCTCGAAAACCTTTGTCATTCGACGCGGAGCACTGAACAAAACAGGCACTATTCATATAATAGACCCCGGCCGCACTTCATCCAACACAGTAAATAAGTGATAGTAATTTCAAGATAGTAGCATCGTTTTATCAGCTTGTACAAAAACACTCCCTTTTCTAAAGTCCATGGTGTAACTGCACGATCTGCTATAATGTGTGGATTGCGCATGTGCGATATTATAACAGAAAAACACATGAGAACGTTCTACAGAGATCAATGGGGTTTTTTTTTTTATATAAATATGTGTGCCTGCTTTCAGTCTAGTTTGTTTCTTCTCCGTATCAGTGCAGTGTTTGTCAAATTATTTTATAATGTTTTCCTTCAAATCTTTCCGTCCCAGGTGAACAAAATACCCGAATGCGGTGTAGCAGGAGCTCTTGACCATATATATATATATATATATATATATATATATATATATGTGTGTGTGTGTGTGTGTGTGTGTGTGTGTGTGCATAACAATATAGAAATCGACACTTATTTGGCGGTAGTCGTATATAAAAGGGAGGTAATGCATATTTATAAAGTCATGTCGGCTTAATCTACAAGTTAGCTGATAAGAGTATCAATAACTTCCAAAGATTTTAACTTAAAATTTTATTATCAAACAGCACTGCTTCATGAAATGAAATATATAAGAAAACCAATATTTTACTCGCATTACAGATAATTTTATTTAAAAACGTGGAATTCTTAAAGTTCCATTCTTGCGTACCTTATTCACATTCAGTAGCGGTGCATTTAGAAATATACATGTATAACTTCCAACCAACCCAAAAGCAAGGTTTTAAATCTTTTCTCTTACAGAAACTATGAATTGCGTTCCATTCCATTATCAAGATACATGTGTTCTTGATATCAGCGTAGTTCACACTAATAATTAAAACCCCTTTCCGCTGCTCGTAAAACAGGTGAACGTCACCATATCCTCTGAAAATTAGTTAGCATTATGAGGCATAGTTGCCGTTCTCTTATGACCAGGCTGAAAAACTCTGCTTAGTGACAACACGTGCTCATATGGAAGTTTAAACAGAGAAGAGTGGTAGACTGCAAAGCAATTCCGGTTTCCTCTACAAAGCGCCACCTGGCATTCGTGACATTTCCAGCGGGACTGGATCATTCCACCGCTGGTGGTTTTCAGTTTGTTTGACCGACAGACCACACAGACACGGCGCTGACATACGCTCTCCTCGGGAGTGATCCGGACTGGAATATGGCGGTCATAGTCAATCCTTTCATGGGAAAAACCTGTGTGCCCCGGTTCTCCTGCAAGAAAAGTGCTGTACATGTAACAGTTCAACGCCGTAAAAACAGCACACTATTTACTTTGATCGAAAATAAATGTATTCATGTTTCGTACGTCTTACTTCTAAATTCTTTATATTTATATGTAAAATACATGCATACATATATTTGTACATACATATTTATACAAAAAAACGTTCAATATAGTTAGCCTTATGATTACGTTCTTTAAATAAAATCGCGTACATTTTTTTAAATATTTATATTGTAAGTGAACATTGGAATTCTTAAAGTACTCGAAATTTTTATGAGGGGATTCCCCAAACATACGCGTCGTTGTTAAAGAGATTACGAAGTGATCATTTTGGTTGAGGCGTGATCAAATCTATCATAAAACCCTTCGGGCTTTATTGGATTTGATCAAGCCCGACCAAAATTATCACTCATAATACTCAAAGAATGATCCCTTATTTTTTTTTTATTTAAATAGGTTTCAAATACAAAATCGAAATCTAAGAACCACTAATGTTTTATTTACTAGAGTTTAATGAAATGTAAAAAATGAAATACATTGTAACGAATATCAAACCGAACTGTGTCTCTTCTAACTACACTGAACTATCACTGTTGAAAAAACAAAACGAACCAACTCTGTCCAACTAAATTTTTCAAGTTCTAGTACTATTGAGGACAATCACTACAATAACAGTGTTGTAATCATAATATATAAGAGTTGGGGGTCTGCAATATTTACAAAGAAATCTCTTGTTGTACCAAGTCATTCAAGTCATATGATAACGAAAGTGTTAAAACTCTTCTTAAAGTATACAATGTATAAAGGAATTGCTGGTCTGCAAAACGTTAATAACCAATCCAATCGCCAACCAAGTTCGGTTGGTTATGAAAACATATAAAAATCAACTGCTATCGGTATACACTTTGGCACCTTCACAATCAATTGCCATTGTTGACTTCAAACAGTAAATTGTGGTAGATTTTGAAGCAATCTTTCTTTCCAGTACACAGCCCAACAGTACAGACGCTGCATTTGTGAATCGAGGAGACCGAATATTCCCCACCACCTTCTTGACTTCTCTTCGCAAAGCAAATTTCGCACACCTTCTTTTTTTTGTAGTCTTCCTTAATATTCACGCGTACGGGATAATGGATTTCCATCATTTCTTCTGTACTTGCGGATTCATCAAGCAATGTTTTTGTGATATGCTTTGCATTTTCTTGGTGATATCGATCAAAGCAAGATCTTCCTCCTGCTATGAAAAATGATTTGCAAAGATATACATTACATACTTTGCATTTGTTACGAACAAGATCAATTTTTCCTTTGGTTTCAGGGTTTTCATAGCAATACACGCACATTCCTCTCTCTCCTCCATCCACCAAAACATGCACTGGGTGCTTAGTCGGTATCTCTGTTGACCAGTTTTTATGTTCTTCATTTTGGTTTTCAGCATTTTCGCTCGGGACATTATTCGATTCTGCTGTTTTATCCTTGTTCTGACAAGCTTCGTTCTGTGTCTCAGCTGCTGTTGCCCTCGGTTGTGAATTATACCGATGTCTTACTTGTCGTTGTACTTTTAATCTGGTTTTCCTACGAAAGGTTCTAAAGTCGTAGCGGCATAAACCTTTACGTACAGGATTTACTCCTTTTTCTCGGATATCTTTTACCATAGCCATGCTCCGATGTTTACTCATAGACCATTTTTTCGTGTTTGGAACTCTCGAGGAAGGAGTTGTAAGATTTCTTCTTTCTTGTTTGCTGTTTTTTATTTTCTCACGTTGTCTTCCAAATGAGGGTTTCATGTTGTCAAGTACACCATCACTTTGGTTCCCCTGTTCTGGAGAGTGTATTTTCCGTGTGATTGCTGACCCTCTTATAATTCTTGATCTTTTATTTAATCTGTTGCTCTTTTTTATTTCATTGTCAAAAGAATTTGGAATTTCGTCAGAACCTTCCGTATTTAGACTTCCAAAAAATAACCTATAGTTCTCTTCTTCCATTTCATAGCTTGTTGCTTGCATTGAGGAAGTATTTTCTGTTTCATTTCTGTATTCCCTCGATATCCCTTCAATAACTTTCTCGTCTGCTTGAGCCAGGCTGTATGCAGATGAAATTTTCCACTCACACTCATTTGTGTTATAAGCAACTTGTTCAGCATTTTGTTCTTTTAAGGTTAAAGTGCCCATGTTATCTTCAGAGCACACCGGGATGGCATACACGAGGGTGGTCGGATCGGATGCAATAACATTCTGTTCAATCACTGAAAGAAAGAAAAACATTCATAGTGAAAATATTAAACAAGCATAAATCTATCTGATTCATTTTACAACTTCAATTTCATATTTCAATGCTAATATAAACTTATCTACTTTTATACAATGCTACATACGAAAAAAAACCCACCAATATGTGGAAAACCCTAAAGGATTTGAAAATTGAATTCAAGAAACAGAGTTTTATGCCTTGGTCAAAATGCTACGCATTACTTAATGTAATAAAATTTGTACCATTATGTCTCCAAATAAAAACATTTCGCTGATATTGGGAAAGTCTGACATCGTGTTATATAAATTCATCAAGTGCAAAGTAACCGACGCTAACAAATGATCACAAAAATATTTTTATGTACAACTGAGACAATAAAAACATATTTAACTGCATTACAGAAAAAAATAGTCAAACATAGGGTGCAATTCATAGATATGTAAGCGTTCTGGCAAAACCTTTGGAAACAGAATGTTTGAAATAATCACCGACACCATTTCCGGTATTTGATACCAATTATGTTTGTTATATAAAAAGGCGATTTCTTCCATCGTCGTAAACATGTAAAGTTTTACGACAAGCCCATGTTGTTGAGTTTATCGTGGAAAGTGTTCCAACAATTTCTATTGTTGACGCAGAGCGCCACGTCACACGTGACGCAGTTCCAACTGGTTTCTACCCCGTGACCACTGCTGGTTGTCACCCCGGTCATACGGCAATGCTGACACACTCTCCTCCGCTTGGCATGCAGACGCTCTGCCACGTGTAACACGGTCCCTACCAAGTAAGTGGGCGGGGGAGGATTTCTCACTTTATGTTTCACATTGTACGATTTCGGACCTGCACGAGCCTCTACAATGATAGGTAGAATAGTATTTAAGTTTACATATGTTGGGACAATTGAAGAGAATTTCGAAGTTCACATGGTGCAATTGCAAAGACATACCAACCATACAACAGAAACACAAACTTCAAACAACACTCTACACCAGTTAAACGCAAACAATTAACAGATATGACCCGCAATTGATACAGTGTAAAAAAGACTATTTTCTGTCACAACATTCTCATTGATTTAAATCTTAGTTCCAGAATGTGTATGCAGAGACACAAAATGATTAGAAATATATTATGTGGGAGAGAGGAAAAAATCTACATTCACTGTAGCAGACCACTTCCGAGCAAATAGTAAAATATTTATGACATGAGTTAAATAATCCAAACGATCCATCAAACCCTAACATTAACCTATGATCTGCGCTTCATCCTAAGGAGAAAAGTAAGCGTCTCCTCTTTTAGTTTATGATGACGGTCGTCATCAGAAATGTTTCTCCGGTTTGTTTATTAAGTAAGATCAAATTGATGAAACAACTTCACTGAAGATGTTTGCATCAGAAATGTATAGACGTAAAATAAATCACGGAACATTAGAGTTTATCGTGTCTTGCGAATAGCATCATAACTTATACATTGGAGATTGAAAAGAAACGCAATATCCAGTAATTCATGAATATGCTTAAAAACTGGATAATCGTAGTAATATTTTGTACATGTATCCTGTAACTACATTTGATATATTCAGTAGCAAACACGTTTCATTACTAACTCTATTAAAATAAAATTTAAAAAAATCATGAACAGTCAAATTTTTATTTTTGGTTGAAAAAAAATTATATACAATACAATTATACAAATGATCTCGACATACATGTACAATTAACATCTTTAAAAATGTTTTAACAAATCAGGAACATATTTGAAAATTATCTGTTGTGGATGGATGATAATGATTAAGAGTAAAAAGGTACAAGTACGTAGAATGATATTCAAATTTGTCAAAGTGTTTTAAATTAATCGACATAAAAATACCGGTATTAAAAAAAAAAGTTCGTGTACATATTTATTTTGAAAAGCAAATTGCTAACGATAGGTGGGTAATAAAATTGATAAGATACATCAAAATCCCGAAATGAATTATAATTGTAACAAATAACATGAACTTATGATTATTTATATTATACAAAGCATATTAATGTTTTAATTTATAAAGATTGATTCTAGCGCACACTTTTTGCATGTACAAGTTTATATACAATCATCTCCGGGAATTGCTTCAAACAGGACGGACAACTTCCCGAGAACCTCAGTGGTAAGTGAATTCTTTGGAATCTAGTTGTAAGAGATCTTTTTCACTTTAAAACAGATCCCGTCAGTTGATGAAAAGTAACAAAACAATTACGCGAAAGGGAATTGCAGAGCGGCAGGTTACAAACATCACATTTGAAATAGGTTTCTACTTTGGATCCTCTTTCTGTCCTTCGTTTGTTCACTTTGCACAAATGACAGCTTTTCCTGCCACAACGGACGTCCTCTCTGGTAAATTTTACGGCGCGGTGTGTTTCTCCATCAATAGTGACTACTCCCGGTAATCGTGGGGCCATTTTTACTACGTCAGATACGCTATGCACAGATTCTGCAAGGGAACATAAAACGTGGCTGTAACCTCAACAGACAAAGTCAAGAGCCTTAAGTCTCAAAACAGGCATGTATTCGATGCACATAGTAGGATATATTCCTATTCATCAAACTCATTTCTAAACCATCTACACGTACATGTGTTATTATTGGAAAATGCACAGTAAAATCCCAATTGTTAAGAAAACAAATTATTTCTACAGGCATCATTTGTTCAATCTTACGAACAGACATAAAAATAATCCAAAGCTTTCTCAGAATGTTTCAATGATCTGATTTTTATAGCCCTTATTTCTCCACCAAGTTTTCTGTGAATTTAAAATTTTAACTGTTCTTGTTGATTTTAAAATATCATAGCTCAACAATATCGTTTCACTCCTGTGAGTTTTTGGCCATGTTTTCGTGGAACAATGTGAAGCAGTTTCTTTTGCCGATACAGAGAGCCACGGCGCACTGTTCACACTTCCACTGGGTCTCCACCGTCCGCCCGCTGTTTGTCGTCACGCCGATCGACCGACAATACACGCAGGACCTCTTGTAGTTCCTACTTCCGGTGAATCTTTCTGCCATGTGCACTTGGCTCCCGTCGTTAGTCTGCACAATGAAGGAAAGTTGTGCTTGAATGCGACTTTTTGCTTCAAGATTGTACGGTTTTCCAACGGATAGCTGATGTTCTGGAAAATATTAAAATCATAGCAAATGCCATAAACCCAATGCACTGGATAAAATTAAGAAAAGCTTTATGTTTAGCAAATATTTATATTTAATATCCTGACATTTCTTTTCCTAAACTAATACCAATACAAAATAAATGACAAATATTGCACAAAAATCTGCACTTTTCAAAATCCCCAAAATAATCAAGATTTTAGCAATGCCAACAAAATCCAAGTCAAAACACATAAATACACTGACATCAGACTATTCTGTGTCCTAGTTCTCACTATTCGCCTGATAGTTTTTTCCCATAAAAATTGTCCAACAGATAAGTTTCACCGTTTATCTTGTTCGCATCCCAAAACACTATTGACGATCATTTGCGCATTGTAATGAAGTTTGATGCCTTCATGAAAACGGCCAAAACACTGAGTTATCTCTCTGTTACATAAAGCAACATCACATGCCTCGCATTTGTAATTCGTATATATATCCCATCCTGATTTCGTCTTTACACGGTAGTAGTAGCACAAGGCGCAGCGCTTTCTAGAACCAGGAACAAGGCGATGGGGAACATCCATCGGTGGATTACGGCGGGGCTTGGGAAACACTGGAGAAAACGAGGCTTGTCTAAAATCTGAAAAGACAGGTCAAATGGTGATTTTCGTTCTACAGTTTATTCATGATTTCAAAGTTATTCACAAAATATTTTCAGTTATTAAATAAATGTCACAGATGCACCACACTTCAAAGAGAGTTGATAATGATAGGAAAGTACTCCTCCAATATACTATATCCAGTATGTAATGTGAATAAACAGGTATACAGTATAGTATGCAAAAAGTTCAATCCGTCACCATCACCATGTTATGCACCTATACCTAAATGCAAAACTCACAAAGAAATCAACTATAAATATGAAGGACTTTCACAATCTGGTATCAGTTTTTCAACACAAAAATTCTGATGAAACCCATCAGCCATGGTATCCTTGAGAGCTCACGTGATGACCGCTTGATTTCAAGAGCTCGTGATAGAACTGAAAGCATTTTGTGGACCCAGCACAGAGAGGGACTTCACAAGCCACGCAATGACTTGTCGTTTTAACTCGGTATCCTGATCGAGTTCGCACTTTGGTCATTTGACAGTAAAAACAGCGCTTTAATTTGTTGCCATCCATTTTGGAAAGGCGATGTTCCCCGGCGTGGGTTCGGTTAATTGACCGAAATGCATCATGATGCTGTATTGTATTCTCATACGAGTAACTTGCATAAGGTTCTGAAATTAAAGAAAGTTTGTCAATATCTTCTGCTAACTGATGACAGCATCCGATAAAAAAAAATCGGTGGAATCTAAATTCTTGATGATCAAAGTACGACTTAAACTACATGGGAAAAACAGATACCTCAGATATATGACAATTCTCCACACCTTCACAATGAAGCGAACCACAAAAATGTGCAAGTTTCATATTAATGGATCTTAATATACTTTATGTAGAGAAAAAAATAATTCAAATTATGATACCTTTTATTACAAAATTCTATACAAGTGGCATAAACTCTTTTATTTAAAATAAACTTAAAAGAACATGTGGTAATTTGAAGATTTCATTTTTGTTATGGATTCATTTTGGATAGCGTTGTAAACAGCTTAAATTCAGCTCTAGATATTGGTCCCTGCAACCCGTGATGTTTAATTATTTCATGGTACTTGAAAAAGCATCTGTACTCATTTCGACACAGAGGGATTCGGCAAACATTGCACTCATAGTACGATTTCTTCGCAAATCCAGCTTTTGTTACATTCCGCATTAGACTACAGTATCCACACGTGCGATTTTGAGTCATATTGAGACGCACTAGTGAATGGATAACACCATTACAATCCATTTGTACTGCCTTGAGCCGTGGGTCTGGTTTGTATGGTTGATATGGACCAGTTTTTGCTTGGTATAGATTATGAGAAAGGTTAGGAAATCTATATTCCATTTCCTCTAAGTTGAATGACGAAGACGCCATAGATGGTCCTGCAAAGACAACGAAAACTCAAGCTCAGGTCGTTGCATACTCTGACATTCTCTCCTATTTTTATACTATAAAGAGACTGAGAGACCTATCAGCTCACAGCAAAACTCAACAACCCAAGGAAATATTATTTGAATCACAGGTTTTAACATACATATGCTTCCAAAAATCACCAGCCATCACTTTCTTGGAAGTACGCTACATTTATTTCATACTAATACAAGAAAAGCTTTCAAAGTTTTATTTCATTCAAATTACAAATACGGATATTTTCACAATGGTAGTCTTTCACACATTAATCATTTCATGGTACTTTCTGAAACATTCCTTTTTGCACAGGAAAACGTTACAAACGGTACACTTGTAGGCCGATTTGCGAGTTTCTCCACATTTGAATCTCCGGCCGGAGTGTTTACAGAACTGACACACTCTGCGTTTCTCACCCACCACAAGGTTGTGATTTAGCTTCTGTCCATTTTGTAGAGTTTCCGAAAAGGTATTAAAAATCCGGGTTGTCTTCTCTGTTGGTTCTGGAACAGAAACCGGATGTAGATGATCAAACCCAGATTGATTTTCATTCATATTAATTTCTGGTACACATTGTTATAAAACAACTGTCTTTAAAAGTCACTATGCGTATTATTTTAGGGGAATACAAGTTCAGAGAAATAACCAAACGTCGACTAAGTAATGAGGGCATCGCAAACATACGTACAACGATATGAAAGGAGAGAAAAAGTAATGCATTTGTCTTTATCTTTGCTCATACCGATCACGTTTCACGATGATAATGGAAGCATGCTATTCACAAACTGGACGGTATTTAGCCAAATGGTACTTTTCAAAACACCTTCTTTTATAACTTTTACATAAAGACACTTCACATATAGAACACATGTATTTGGACTTTAAAGTCTCTCCACTTGGGTATCTGATATCAGACGCCTTACACTGAACGCACACTTTAGCCCGACCCCCACAGATCACTGTCATTTTGTGCACAATACTGCATCCATTGTTTGTCTCTATGAAAGTGAAAACGTCATCCCTTCGTCCAATGTGCGAATCTCTTATCATAGCCTCTCCGTCTTCTGATAAAGATACAATGGCACCAGGCTCTGCAAGAAAGAAAATGCCCTCAATGGTTTCACCCTTCTCTCATACTAATATCCTTTTCATATTTTTTTTATGAATAACATTCCATAAAATTGTGCTTCAAAAGGTTTGAAAACAAAGTGTGACAAATTGATTCCTAGCCTTTATAGACGTGGTCTCTAAAATATCTACAAGATAACTGCTTTGGGTTTCACAACTCCGAAAAAACCGGTTTATTGTGAAATCTCAGAAACTCAAATTGCATCAAATTCAGATTCTGTAAAACTGTAGTTTATTTTTTTTTTTTAAACTACAAGACAATATTCATTTTTATGTGAAATTTTATTGGCAAAATTACACTTAACAAATATTCTCAGAAATCATTTCGAATATATATGCATGACATTAAAACATAAAATGAGCACCACTTCCACTAACTAAACTAAATACAGTTTATACGATCGGGTACAGTTGTCAGCACTACTTTGGAGGCAACTGGCTGAATGCGACGTTGGTTTGCCTTCTATCAAGTAGCTCGTGGTATTTCACAAAGCAATCCCGCGTTACTTGACGACAAAGGTTTACTTCACAAGCTTCACATTTGTAGTAAGAAGTCCTGACCACTCCACATCCAAAACGGTTACCCATTATCTTACAATATCGACATACGCCATTTTTGGCGTGCACAAGTCGGTGGAACTTCCCGCCATCAGTTTCACCACGTGTCTCCATCGTCAGAAAAGGGCTCACTTGGTCTGAGAGTGGAGCTGTTCAAGCAAATGGTACTCTGTTAATTTACTGATGAATAATGTGGATCTTTATTAATTCCAA
Source organism: Magallana hongkongensis (assembly GCA_016163765.1). Taxonomy (NCBI): domain Eukaryota; kingdom Metazoa; phylum Mollusca; class Bivalvia; order Ostreida; family Ostreidae; genus Magallana; species Magallana hongkongensis. The sequence continues at coordinate 56,610,119 of WFKH01011801.1, read as the reverse complement.
CATATATTGTTTGTAAATATATATTGAGAAACATGCTTGTATGTAAACCTACTGATGAACATACCATTACAAACACAGCTTAAAGTCCTACCAATCTGAATTATAACCAGATGCCTTAGTCAACTGTTCTGTATCGAAAGCATGCAACTCAAATCTCCAATCCTTATTCATTCAGCAATCAAATAATCAGATTGCTTACTTGAAAATCTCTTACTTAAACCAACAGTTAAAAAGTAAGCAGAAGTTTATAGAGAATTCAAGAATTCAGCTTATAAAGATTGAAAACCCTTACATGAATGATAGTAACCAAATATTATAGTGACCGACTATATAATCTAGTGAAGTCACGCGTCACTTTCGAGGCAAAAAAGGCTTGTTTCGGGTTTTTTTTATAAGAGTTTTACAAAAATACATGTAGTTGTAGAAAATATAGCACAATCAAGTGATGAGCTCTGTTATCTTCTGCTTCAGTTACATAAACGTTCTAAATTTATTTCAAACAGGCATCCACCAAGCGTGCAGGTAACCAATTACTAGTTACAAGTTCCATTCTTCACAAGACGTCGTTCCAATCAAAATTGTATATTTTGATGATTGAATTTTTCCCTTCATTTCTCCATGGTTATTTTTGCTAACTGATGGTGCCACTGATAAAAACAGTCTTTGAAATTTGGACGACAGAGGGAAACATTACAAGCGTCGCATCTGTAGTATGACCTCCGGAACATCCCACACGCAAATTTACTTCCTAATCTTTTGCAATGTGCGCACACTCGTTTTATACCACCGGGATTCTGAATAAGACGATGGGCAATGCCAGCAATAACCTGACATGTCTCTGTGTCCAGGAAACTGAAACCTTTTGACGTTCGACCAACACTTGGTACTGATCCTCTCCAAGACAATGATCGGGTTGGTCTCAATGATTCCATTGGTGCAGACAAGGATTCTGTAATAATAAATTGGCGTGTAAGAATCGCTATTATGTCATGACTGGTCTGATATGCTTAGATGACATGCACAGCCTTACTGAACTGACGAAACTCACAAAATTACGTAATGGAGTGCAATAAAACGAAAATCTCTCAATCCACTATATATCTATACAGAAACCAGACGTTGCTACACTTTCAAGTTACAGAGATGTGCCTTCAAATTGTTCTTGTATTTGAAGGACCGCCCACATTTTAAACACACAAAGTCCCGATTCTTGGAGTGAGATCGCTTGTGCGACTCAAGTCTGCTCACACAGTGAAAGTGTTTACCACACACTTCACAGGCAGGTAGTTTAGTCTTCTCTCCATGGTTAAGTTTATAATGGAGTCTATAGCCCGATTTTGTTTTTAGCATCTTCCCACATTTTGGACAAACAAAGCCAAAATTTCCAAGGTGGTCTTGAATAAAGTTTGGTTTTGGTAGAGAGGTTGTTGTTTCTCCCAGGCTCTTCGGCTCTAAAAATAAACATGTTGTCTTTAATTATATATCCTTTCAACTCGCGATATTAATATGCCTACACTTCATTTTTGTTGAACATAAAAAAACAACTAAGAATTTTGCTTCCTATTCTACACATTTCAGAAGAAAATCATTTTAATTAACCAAATATTTTTAATGATCAAATCACAGTGGAGTAAATATACAAAACTATGTAAAGTTTATTGGCAAGAAATCGACAAGAACAATTACATACAATAAATGTGATATGCACTGCTCACTACTTCTGTAACATTGGGCAGTTATGTCTCTGAAGATTAAACTTGTGTTTAAAAGCCTTGTTACAAGTCACACAAAAATAGTTCTGTTGATCAGAGTGCGATCTCATGTGTACATTTAACTGACTTCTTGTTGCGCAAGACTTCCCACAAACCTCACACTTATAGGTCTGGACTTCTCCCTCTTTTGTGTGATACATCTTCATATGATTGTTGTAGCCCATTCTAGATTTAAACCCCTTGCCACATGGGATGCAGATCTCAACAAACATACTGCCATCAACATGCTTCAGACGAACATGCTCATTGCGTTCCTCTTTCGTTTTAAAACTGCAAGAACACCATCGACAGTGGTACAACCCTTTGTGGTACACAGATTGTTCATGAATGAGCAAATCACTCTCACTATAAAAAGAGGTCATGCACAGCTCGCATAGAAATGAAGGAGCCTGGAGAGGGGTATTCTTTGTCATGGTCGACTTCTTTCTGGCACTAACCATTGGAGAATTACCACTCATTGGCTGAACTTGAGAAGTGGTTGGAATGGAATGAAAACCAGATGATAATGGTCTTGTGTCTTCAGTTTTGGACTGCGTCGATTCCCATCCAGATAAAAGTCTTATTGGAAATGGAGAAAGGCTGGATAATGGTTGGTCAGACCTTTCAAGCTGTTGGGCAGTTTGACTAAACTCATTTTGGCCTCTACTATCAATTAATGATGTTTGTTCCATAGTATCTTCTTCTATCAATAGCTGCGGATCACCTGCTGATGTTGTATTTCCTGAAGAGAAACATAAATTCCTTTATCGTCACGGCTGATCATAGTCGGCACCCATTGTTTCTTCTTTATAATTCAGTCAGAGAAAATACCAAATGTTAATCTCAAAACCCAATCATGCAGTATGTCCATACTCCTTTACCTCAACATCCAAAAGAAATTCAGTGTGCTTTTTTAAAGGGAATTCAAATAAGATAAAAAGGAAGGGGGTGCAAGGGTTTGGGGTAAATATATCTATTTCACAAATTGTTCAAATACTTTCAAAACTTCAGTCTAGTAATTTAAAATATTGGTATTTGCAGGGTGAGCAAATATCCAACATTTTACTAAAACGTCGTAAGTGGTAGACCTTTTTGAAACATGAACATATTAATGATCTGCCAAGTGTGTTATTATCTTTTTAGAAGAAAAAGTGATACTGGAAAAATTTTCTACAAGTAATAGTCATTGAACAATTATGCAGCAAGATTTAGCGCGAGGGAAGGATGTTTGTAACTTTATATGTAACACAGGATGTAGTAAGATATGTGCTTTAGAAATAGGCATCCTGTCTCATTTAATTTTTTTATTCCAAAATTCACAACAAAATATCAAGATACCCAATCTTTTTGTCCTGATGATTATAGGCTGTTCTACATACATACATGTTTTCTGCAGAAGGCAGAGAGGGTCATTTTGCAAGGTAACCCTTTTCTAATAAAACAGCATCTCAAATGGATTTTCTTTTGTCATTACAAAAATATAGCAGATATTTTGATCATTTGTCAAGAATCATACTTCGTTTGTTTACAATTCAAACATTATACCTGTCGTAAGCCCTATTAATGATGAAACAAACTTTAATCCTCCTCAAACTGATCCGCAAACCACATGTCACTTTAACCCAAGTCATAAAGGAAAAGACAATGCAAGGAATATTCAGAAAACAAATTCTAATTGGAATAGAAATGCAAAACAAAGATAAAAACAATTCAGCACCTTATGACATATTTTCTAAAGTATTTAACAGTTTATGTCTTTAAACTGATGTGCACTGTCCTTCTAAATCTCAAAACAGAAAGCCCAGGCTAAGAGACAATCAGGTGAAACTTTTTCTTCTGCTGAGGAGTTGATTCCTGGCAAATGTTCTATAAGCTGTGATTTTTCTTCCAAGAGCTGAGTGGGTCTCTGTCATTGAAGAGTCTGATTTCTGGACACAAAACACTGAAAGAAAAAAATCAGCAAATATCAATTGACCTGCCAACTTTGGGCCCCACTTATTTAATTTTATTAAAGGATCACTGCACTTAGCGCCGGGTTTTGGGCCCTTTTCGGTCGCTTCTGTTGCGTTTATTTCTTAACCTAATATCACTTTTGTTAATTTTTTTAAAGAGTTTAGTCAGTTTCCAACATGAATGAAGATTTTAGACTGTGATACAATAAGCTCATTCTATGTTTTTCTCTTTACAACTTTCGGAAAAAGGAGAATTTTCGCTTATCTGCCCTTGATCATACATACGATTGATATTAATATGCATGAGAGGTGGAGCTGACATTATCAGAATGGTACTAAAATTAGACTAGCATAAATAACAATGCCATGTATAAAAATTTATGTGATCACTCTTTCAGCATATAACCCTATCTATTCTATATGGTACATGTATACTATTTACTATGGTTTCAACTATTAGACCACGTCCATGTAAGTACAGAAGACTTTAAATCAATGCTTGACAACTTAACGTGTTCGAAAACATTGTCCTAGTTAGCACATAACGTGCTACCTGACACTTTTGTATTCACAAAGTTACCTGAGGTGAGAAATCATGTGGTGAATTATAATATTCAACATGCATCAACCCTTGGTTACAACAGGGAAAGCAAAAGTAAGAAGAAGCAGTTTTTTCTCATTTAAACCATGAGCGCATGCTTGTCTATTAATCTCCCTTTGACATAACCTTGATAATGCAAATATACAACTACTGTTAAATGGAGAACAATAGACAAACATGCGCTGACTATGTATGAAGTCAGTATAAAAGTGGGCGTCCTCATTATCGTATGGAAATTCAAGAAATCGTGATGACCCCCGCCTATGAAAACAAATTCGTACTTGGTAACAACATACTTTTATTTAACGTAATTACGTAAAGTTGCAGTTTAGATGTTGACCATTTCTGCAATTGAAAGAAAAATTCTTCTTTTAAAAGTTTATTTTCTCGCAAATATCGCATGTCCTTAAGTGCAGTCATCCTTTACAAGCTTTCCTCTAAACAATGCTTAGTGAAGATAATTTAAGTGTTTATATAAGAATCTAATCTACTGTGTGTTCAGATATTTCTGAGTGTGTGTTGCCCGAGTGTGACATTGACTAAGGTCATGCATTCCTCAGGTCAATCAATTCTCCTATGTGGTGGAACCTAACTTTTCCATATAAATCATTTGAGATATATAACTTAATTATACAAAACAGTGAATTCTATATTTCTTAATATCAACACTGAGACTTATCAAAAAACTTCAGCACAAAGCATCCATAATAAATGGGGTTTTTTTAACTTGTAAAATCTTAGTTTTTAAAACAGAGAAACTTTTGACCTGAGGGATGACATACCTTACTGGTCTAAATGAAATCTTTTCTGACTTTACTTCGTCTAGCTCTAGCAGATGTTATCTTGCTTCCAAGAGTTTGGTGAATTGTGGTCAGTCTTGTGTCCGAATATTTAGTGCAAAAATCTGCAACATTATTCACAATGCTTCATAAAATCTTGATATCTTTATTTCTTTAGTATAGATACATATGTTCTTTGCATTTCTTTCCCTGTGTGATGTGTAATTTTGACAACATATCTTAAAGGTGCCATTATGTTGATGCTAATAATTAAACAGGTTCTATAAAGCCTGAGAAACTGAAGACAACATTTTTGGCCTAAGTATCTGTTCGGTAAGCTAGAATGTAAGAGCTGTATGAATTGTTTACTGACATCACATACCTTCTATAGCGTATATTATGACTCGGTTCAGTGGAGTGTACCCTTGGTACAAATTACAGTCTCCTTCTGTATTTCTTATTGTTGCATTGATGAGCTCCGACTTATCATAGAATGTACTCAGTAGATATCTGGCAGCAGGAGTTCCATCCCTTGACTGGGTCTTCTCATTAAACTTGATTTTACTCAGTGCTATTTCATACTGCTTTCTGTACAGATAGACAGAGGTGTTGGGTGCCAGCTCGACCATCTAAAATAATAAAGAGAGAGGCATACATATAAAAAATGTCTTTCTGGAGGATTAAGATTGAAATCTTAATAACAGCTATTGTAGAATTGTAATAATTTCATACCCCATAATGCATTGCTTTGCTGGCCTCCATAATTCCTGGTCTTGGAGAATCCGCATTCTCCTGTACATGAATGTCTGAAAAAAAAGACAATGATTAAGAACTCATTCCACATTCCATTTTAATTGTTAAGGAATTTCAGACCAAAACAATGAATGTTACTCTGTAAAGTTTTTTATTCACATTTCATACAATAACAAAAGTAACTTACCAATATATGATAACCAGGTAATTTCTCCATAGCTTCATCAAGTTCATCAAAATAATATTCCTCCTCGAAGCTTTCAAAATTGAAAACTTTACAGGGTGCATTCACTATTTTAGTGATAAAATTCTGTTTTCTTGAAGTGTAGCATTTATCTCTTAACTCTATAAATCCAGTATTTGCATTTTGCATGGCCGTGACCTAACCCTTCTTTTTCCTCTTCCTCGACAAGAAAATTTTGGTTCCCGTTGGGAAAAAACAACAAACTAGTGATAACAATTTTATCATAATATATTTGTATTATGTCACATGAACAAAAGTTGTACAAGAAATACAGCATTATATACATGTACATAATCCTCAAATGTCTTATTCTACATGTTCTAAGCAATGTCTACTTGTCAAAATGATGCCTTCCTTCTCTGTTTTGAAGATAGGAAACTTACCTTTTCTTGGTGTGTTGAAAAGGTGAGAATTTTAGTGTATTGCAGTATATTTTGTAGGTTTTTTGTGATAAATCAGGAACGTTATTTATACTTTGTCCAGAATATTATTTAATACTGTATGCCAGCAACCAGTATCCAATGCTTTTCCCAGGCTCCTTATCATTTTGCTTTTGAGCATCTTTCTTATATCAGTAACTCCATCCACAATCCATTTAATTCATGATTTTCGTCTGCTAACCTCCACAAGGTCCAAACATGATTTCATGTCTTATCATTAACAACAACCTACACCAGGCAATTATTGACAGTTACAGCCAGTGTGCATACTGAACCTTTTCCTCCCTACAGCAAAACCTTACATCACACTAGTGTTCCCTACAGCTACTTCTCCAAAAACCAACTGACTACCTATCACCTTCCTATCCTAGCTTGGAACTCTCCTAACTTAACACCTAATGATATCTAAACAATGTTTATCAAGAACAGAACTATTCAACTTGAATGATATCTATGAGACAAGCCTTCTACATGTATAGATTTTCAGATCATTTTTCCTATGACAGAACAAACTGGGAAGAGCAATGGATGCCTTATACAATTGGGACCTGTTTAATGTGCTAGGTATTCAAGTCATAATAAAAAAGACCATTTTCATAGCCCTTGTCTTAATTCAAAATACAATTTTCATCCATGAAAAAAATATGTACTTTGATACAATGTTTTTCTTTATTCTATGAAAATGGTCATTTTTAGGCCAAGAAAAGCTTGCTTGTTCTTCTTTTGCAATACCATGAGTCAGGATTTGTTACTACAAGTACCTTAATCAAGCAAGCTTTCCTTTGAAAAGAATAAAAGCTATGTACAAAATGGAAGTTTTTATTTTTTGCTTCATTCCCTTTTCAATTAACTAAATACTAATGTTATTCATAGAGAACACCATTTGTACATTATCAGTGTTTTTTGGGGGGCCGAATTTTGGCCCCAGTCCCAATCGGAAATTTTCTAACATTTTCCCAATTTTGGACCCAAAATTCCCAATCAAGGACCAACCTAGGGGGCGACTTGGGCAAAATAGTCGCTTTTTGATCGGTAACTTCGCCGGAATTTCCTCGGAAAGAGAAGTTGAGGCCGCCCTTTATTATGAGTTCACAATCGTGTAAATTATCCCCAAAGGCAATAAAATGACAATTATCTAATTCTTAAGACGTTTTCACAGCCTCAGTTAACCCCAGTTGTGATTAATTACTCGAGATTGTCTTATCTTTAGGGGTTAAAAATACCGGTGATGCAGCCACATACTGTGCAACCGATGTTTATTTCTTTTAGTGTTGATGTTACAATTAGTTGGTAACTTGTAATTAGTTAATTACTCTGCCAAATTAATGCTAAAATAATCATAAAATCGTTTCTTTACAGTTATCTTTAAAAAATAAGATCCTCTACACAACGGTTGTAATTGGGTCAAAGGGTTGGACTAATACCTCCAAAATACACAGAAATACAGAGACTGATTTTATTTGTCATTTAGCTAACACAATTACAACACATTTCATCTATAAAATGTATGAATACATTAAATAAATTAAAATTAATAAATTGGATAAGTTTTTTTAATTTTTAGAAGTTGTTTTATTTTTTATTGACTTGCTTCTAATCTAATTATAAAAGGTTGAATCTGTGTATATCATCATTAGCGTTATGTCGTTGTCAAGTAATGGAAGTCTACCTGACTTCTCAAACTTCTCCCTATTTTTCTGTTAGGGAGAAGTGAAGTCTCCCTAAAATTTTGCTCTAGGTTGGTCCCTGCTGGCAATTGTAATTTAAAAAAAAAAAATTGTACAAGTGGTCAAAATTTTGAAAAAGACTGAACAGAATAATAAATAATTTTAAGATCTCTAGAAAAAGAAGCATTGTGCTTTAATTAGTATTTGATTAAATGATAGAAATCATTAAATTTAATTATAATCAATAAAAACAAATTTTCCCACTTTTCCCGTTTTGTTGCTATTTTTCCCAATTAAAAGGGCGCCAGCCCCCAGTCCCAAATTGGTGAAAAAAAACACTGATTCTGGTGGATACCTTTATGCAACTTTATGATGGAGCAAAGAATAAAACTTTCATTTATGTGCACATTGATAACTGCATAAATTTCAACCTCAAAACATTTAGTATAACTAAGAAATGGACTCAGTAAAACAATCAGAGATGGAAATCTTTCTTCCTTTATTAAGGTGAAAATACAAACTATAAATACATATCTTCTGAACAACAGATTTTACAAGAAGCAAAAAATATTTACAAATCATTAATCATCTTTTGGTGTAATTGGTCTATTATTGAAAAATAAGGTATACTGTCCCTGGACCAGTTTAACCGAGAGATTATTCTTGTTTCTCCAGTACTGAATGACAGCATTTTTCTGAACTCTAGTTCTCTGTTTTATTGGGATCTTGAATGTGCCGAGTGCTAGATTAAGGAGAGTCTTGTACGTCTCCTGATTCATGGTTCGCATTGCTCGAGAACTAGACGTCAGAGACGAGAATCTAAAGCTGGGACTCAAGCTACTCAATTGGGGACCTAAAAGAGGAAAAAAATATGGGGTCTGAGAATTAGGCTTCAGAAGTTCCCAACTAATCTTCTAAATACCCGGTTACAGAAAAGGAAAACGACAGAACTATGCCCTAGGGTACATCTCTGATTGCTTTGATGGAGTCTCATTTCTTGATGAAAGATACAAATCTTGTGCACTTGTGATTCAAGATAACTGTGATTCTGACATTACAAGTGCATCAAATGATGTTTATCTTTCATAATAAATTTGATTTATTGCCAGTAAAAAGGGAGATAACACTGGTGGGTTTTTTCCATTGTCAATTTAATCAATTTAATATATTTACAGATTGGGGCACTTGTTTGAATTTAAGTTTCATGTAACAAATGACCTTTTTCTATTGACACTATCTCAAAACAAATCTAGACAAACAATGATATTTCCCCTTTTGCTGACAAGGTAAAAAGAAATCATGAACACAAACCTCTGAAGTTGCCCATGTACCAGTTCCCACTCTGGTCCATACTCATGTTGCCACTTTCGTTGGACATTTCGTCTCTGTGCATGTCTCCTGGGGGTTCCTCCACATCGTAGTCACTCTGATCCTCATCGTTCTGTCCGTGGGACTGACCAGCCCCACCCCCTCCCACATCAGACACATACATGTCTAACATTCCTGTCTCCTCTGGTCCCAACTCATTTTCAACTTTCACAATGCTGATATCTGGGGAAAGTCTGTTGTTATGATCTTTCACCCTAGGCCTGCAAAGTAAAGTAAATCATCTTTAAATTAACTGTAATATACACAGCAAATTACAAGAATTTTTGCAATGTCAAACAAACTAGTAATAGTTTTTTCATAACATAAAAGAATCATCACTGAAATATTCTTAATTTTATCATCATGTCAATGATAACTTCAAATACATGTTTCAAAAAGCATACTGATTATCTTTCTCCATTAAATTCAAGGTTTAGACAGAGTTTATCTACGCTTTCACATAAAGCATATTAATGAACTGACTCACCCAATATCAGGGGGCCTGTCTAAGGGAGAAGCCTTCTCTGTACTCTCCACTCGACTGATTGTCTGTGGTTTGGGGGCCCTCTGCATAGCACCAGGGGACACAGATTCTGCCTGCATGGCACTGCCTGCAGCAAAAGGCTTCTGCTGAAGACTCTGGGTTAATGGTCTGGTTGATGTGGTCATAGATATGGGATAAGGGTGGGTGGACTGTGATCCAGCCACTATTTCAGGCGGGCGCGGTTTCTGAGTGGCGACTTCAACATCAGAAGTTTGCTCTTGATTTGAAGCTGCTTTTTCTGGTTCAGTCTTTGGTGGATAAATAGGGTTGCTATAGTGAGGGGGTCTCTCTTTCAGAGAGGATGAATCTGATGAAGAGGGTGAACTAGGAATGAATGGAGCGGAATCTGAAGCAGATTTCTGACTAGAAACATCTGAAGCACCTGGTACACTAACAATCTGAACTTCTGCAGGAGCGTCTCTCTGACTAGCCACTGACACCCCCACAGTGCTCTGTACCTTTCTGAACTCCCTCTCCTCTTCTCCTGGTCGTTTACCAGGAGGCTCTGTCTGTATTAACTCAATGCTGTCTTCTACAATATCAATCACACCAGGCTGTTGACTAGGAACATGAACAGATGAGGGAGTGGATGAGTGTGATCCCAATCTCGGTACACGATCCCAAGGATCGTTAACTGTATAACTTTCCTTCATTCCAGACATGTCATGGGTACGGGAATCCGACATTGGACTGGGCTGCCTTTGGAATCTAGGTCGCTTACTGCCTGGGCTGATTGGTCTGTCCGTGGACCGTTTTTGGTTTCTGTCCTGGACTTTCTGAAGCTCTGTGGTTCTCACATGTTTGAATTCCATCTGGTCGGGATAATTGTAACGATACTGATTGCCTGATGGTAAATTAATGCATTTGATAAAGTCTGCACAACATTTTATGGCGTTTTCAACTTGAAGGAGTCTAGAGATTTTTTCAATATCTTTGTAGTTTTCTTCATTGAGTGTCATGAAACCTTCGTACAAATATTGCAGGAATGTGTTGATGGATTCTTGTTTGATGTCTGCGGTTAGTCGTACTTCTAAATGGGACCCTGCCGCAGCATTCTCCATGGACTGTAACATAGGACATGCAGCTACCAGCACCACACGGTGAGCCTGAAATATGAAGAACAACAGTTACTGTATAAAATCTAAAACAGAGGTGAATTCATGTTAGAATTATGTTGGCATTATAATAACATTATATTTCATACTGATTAGGCAAAAATATTAAACTATGTTAAAAAAAAAATGTCACTATGCAAGTACCTATTGTACTATTATCAGTGTTTTCCCCAGAAAATTTTTGATGCATGGGGGGAAGTTTGTCAGAGTTGGTGCGCGGTGCGGCGTAACAGCGCCCCAGCCAGTGCGAAATCGTCGGTGGAATAATAATATAACCATTTGATGAAATGTACTACATGTTTATACTACAATTGATGCATTCTCATTAAAGGTATATGTGGCGTATTTGGAGTAAAATTTTTGACATGAGTTTGAGCTATAATATACATCATGCTTCTTATAATAAGACGTTTCACAAACTCTAGGCCCATAAAACATGTTCTGTCTTTAGTTATTTGTCTCTAAACTTTGCTACACGTCTGATGAATATTAATGTGATCCGCCATTTATAACGCCACTGCGCATGAGTGCGGGAAAACCTAGCATTAAAAACACGATGGAAGAAGAGTTTGTTTACAAATTAGAATCACGTTTTCCATGCCTTAAATTAGATAATTCTTATATCAGATGACACTCGAAGCATTATTATTCCGATATTCATTAATGTAGAACGATATAAATTGTTAATTATGTGTAATAAAGATGAAACACGATTTTAGGATCATCGACACCGTAAACTGAGTAGGCTAAATACCCCCTCTCCCTGAGGAATGCATGTACTGAGAGTGTTTATTTATTCTTTATTCAAAAATTCCTCTAAATGAAAATCCACTTGTGGTTTATAACTTATAAAGTAAAGACATGGAACACATGGAGCACGAACCTGACTAGCAAAACCCCTACAACTTCATGATGGAAACTTAATTTTAATTCGGCTTTAATTCCTATTACATCAATCTTCATGGTCTCCGATGACAATCTTCCCTTTGTTCATATCCTTGTCAGTCTGTCTCTTTTTTTTTCATTGCCAAATATGTCAAACTTAACGGTATATCTATCTTTCTCGTCGTCGCCATTGTTGTTGATAGACCGAGATGGATGTCACGTGACCCAATTAAGGCGGGGTTATTCAAATCTTTTGTATTTTTTACCGTGCCGGTAAAAATTCAAAAATACTTTTTTGATTTCTTGTATCTTTGTTATGCGATTGACTTGTAAAGCGTAATTTGTGTGAAAGTCCTATCTTTTAGTAAAGAAATGAAGCAAATTATCAGATCTTATAATTGTTATTCACTAAAAATACGCCACATATACCTTTAAGTCTTCATCATCAAGTAATATTTCATTTTATTTATAATTCATAATATATATAATCCATATTTTTTCTGGGAAAACTAATAGCACTTATGTCAAATCAACTTTTTCAAGAGGCTGACTTTCAAAAAAATAATAGATTCACAAGGCAGTTCAACACCTTCTTTTTCTTTTTCTACATAATACATAGTATGTCATGGAGAAGGTTATTTATTTTACTTTTTATTTATTATTTTTTTTTTAATGGTTGGGTTTTTGAACAAAAAGCAGGCAGAACAAGTCCATGCAATTACAGCAAACTTGATTCAACTTATTCAGGACAGTTGATAGATTTTTTTTCAATTGGAGGACTATATGAAAGTTTCTATGGTATATCTTGACACCAAATTTAATTACTTTTGTCAGATGAAGTACTATAACTTTGCAGTCAGTCCCCTTCCCTTTACATTACTATGCAGACAGTCAATCATTTTCAAAGGCATAATGTACGATGTCTCTAGTCACGTGGCGTCGCTCCTGTGTATTTCTTTTAATTAACTGATTTTTTTCTTTATTCAATATATTTTTTCAAGTTTCCAATATCCTTACGGCAATTAAACAGTTCAAGCATATCAAAACCAAGCTAACACCATCGAGTGAACATTGTGCTATTTTTAGATCTTGGAAAATCCACAACATTTCGATAATGGCGGCGATGTTTATAAAAAGCACATTATATTAAAACAAAAAGTGATCACAACTCTATTTATACCTTAACTGCTGATTAATAAACTCAATTTTAATAAATATCTCAATCATTAGCCAAGTCCTCTAACCGTGCTTACCGTTTACCACGTGTGCCCCCTTGCTCAGATCGATGTCGAAGTTAACGATGCTGTCTGCGGGTGCTAGTGTTTTTATAAAGTTTGAATGGAATAACGACAATTTTATATCTACTAATTACTGTTAAGATGTGAAATAATTGGAAAAAGAATTTTTGTTTTAAAATAAGCATGCATAGCGGGAAGCATGGCGTGGGTTCATCAATGCATGGCGGTACCGTCATGCAAAAACGGCCCGAGGAAAACACTGCTATTATTATTTTAAAAGATTTTGATGAACTTACTTTTGTAATGACGCTGCCAGTTCGTATGATAGCATCACACAACGTCTGTGATTTCCACATCGAGGCCAGCTGATACAGCAGAGAGCTGGAGTGAATATGATTCATGTAGGTCTTCTGATAATTCATCCTGGTCAATTTTGGGGCTTCAAAGATTTACTAAATCTGTAACAAAACACGAAAGCATATAATTGACAAAACCAAATTTCGAACATATAAAAAAACTCTATCAAAATCTGAGAATTGAATTAATTGATAAAAGATTAGACTGTCACAGTAGTGATGTTAATTCTGTGGAGAAATGATCAGCGTTCAGGAGTTGGTGATATTTTAAAATTAAATTATATGAATTGGTACTTTGAATTCATGCATAAACCTGAATAATCAGAGATATGGTACATAAAATTAATAAAATCTATCAAATATGCATATAGCTGTTTTGTGTTAAACTGTGGTGTATTAAAAAAAAAATCATTAGTGTAGTGTAGTCTAAACTCAGTCAATATTTTACTAAAAAGTGTGCAGTAAATAATTATTACAGAATACAGACCCCAGTTTTATTTTAAGTTTTGTTAAGGCACTTACTACATGAATAGGTTATTCGTTAAACTAAATTTTTTTTAATTTGATTAAATTCAATTCTAATATCAAAGCAGTTGGACAGTTCAATGGTCTATTCACAATGACGTCACACTGAAAAGCAGTTGTTTGTGAATATCGCTCAGCTTCTCGGGCTTTTCCGACAAAGCTCAGAAAAACTCATTGAATGTATTACATAGGTTTCCATGAAAACCCCTTTTTTTTATAAAACCTAATATAAATATAACACATTTTACTATCTGTTGAGAGATGTGTGCTAGACTTTATTAAATTCAATGATATATCCTAAAATATACCACAGGAGAGACATACAAGGCTGTCTAGCCAATACTTAAACTGATGGCAAGCGACTTCATCTTGTACATGTTGTATAAAATTTTAACATCCGGTAATGTTAATACATGCCTGTATTTTATTTTTTATATTGGCCATTGTTTATCAAATTTGTGATATCATCTAAAACGTAAAGGGTGTGACCGTTGGACTTAGCGCAGATTTTTTGGGTTTAAACAGAGACAGTTTGGTTTCTTTTTTGTAAAATAGAGAACAAAATTAATTTGAAATGTATACAGTGCTTTGGATCTGCCTCACCCCTGCCTACTCAAATCATAAGCCATAAACTACACGTTGCATACTCAGTCTACAAATATGACATCATATTTCATACATTAAGCAATTTTTGTCTTAGGAAATATCCGCATCGCTTCTCACGAACCCTTGGCATATAGTGCTATCAAAAGTCGGGATTTTTTTCCTGGATTTTGATTGGGGTTTACTGAAACCCGTCGACCAATCAAAAAGATGCAAAACATATCTGATTTAATCGACAATGTTTTCGTACTGTTTATTCATGGGTGTCTCTAACACGCATAGCTCAAAACCCGCATTTTTCTGAGTCTTTCTGTTTGAGCCTTCATGATACATGTAGCTTGCATTCCTTGCAATGGTGCAATAACAAGTACCACCTAATCTGTTTATCAAGAGAGGCATGCACTCATAGATGAAGGATTTACCGCTCCAAGTCTTACAACCTTCGAATGAATCCAATCTATATGTAACATTTAACAATATTCCCATTTATTGAATACGCTAGGCATTAAAAGGTTCTTTCAACATGTCAATATCATTGTCTATGGAGGCTGCCATTACTGCACCAGTGACGTTTAAAGTACGGCATCTTTCATTATTTGGCTGATTTATAAATAGGCTGGCTGATCATATGACAAAAAAATCCCGACTTTTGATAGCACGATATGCCAAGGGTTCATGAGAAACAGTGCGGATCAGAAACCCTTGGCTAGCAAAGATGGAAATATCCGAGCCAAAGAAATGTGACTCCAAGAATTTTTTATTTATTCTGTTCAGTACATATTAATTTCATGTATTTATGAATTGAAAATTTGTTACTTTATTCAGTATTTAAAGATCGGTTCCTTGATGTTAATATTTATTCACCAGTTAATTATTTGATAAGACATATGTGAAACAAGTGGTTTCTCCTGATTAAAACACTGTTGAAACTTAACTGGTTTGCATAGTCAATCATTTTCATTTAAATTACTTGCAGTTGAAACATTTGAAAGTTTCTTATAGAGTTAATAGGCAATAAACATCGATATGCTCCAGTAATTTATTGATCAGGTTAACTTTGTCGAACAAAATGGCAGCCATTATGGCACCGCCCATGAGCTGGATGAAATTTTTTTAGCTGTTAGTACTCTGCTTCAACTTTGATTTTTATAGCTAGTTCAGCCACGCCATTTTATGGTAAGAAAGGTAACTCTTGTTTGTGACCTGATGGCCATATTGATATTCGAATTTGTTTTGTTATGTAAACAATTCTAAAATTTTAATAGACTGCATCCTTTGTGATTACAGCTAGAAGTCTATGAATGTGGAAGTACTCCGAAGTAGCAGAACAGTTCTGTTATTTATTCCCATACTTGAGATAAATAAAAATTCTTAATATAAATAAGTGTATATTGATGAATATAAACTTTAAATAGAATGTGTAGTAAACTCAATATTTTTTCGATTCTCTTTGATATATAATTAGTTGGAAAAAGTTGGTACTTTTTGGTAGTTTATTTTACTCTTACTGATTTTTCCATGCATTAGTTGAATTCAAATCGAGTTCCGAAAATGTGCACAGAATTTTATAAAAATTTTGTCTTGATCGGGATCACAGACTTGAATATAATTAGATAGCATCATTTACTGCTTAGAAAGAATAATCTAATAACATTTGCAATAAAAACTCATATTATTTTAATTCTTTCTGTACAAAATGTTCCAAACATAGAATATGCATTTTTTTAATCTTTAAAAATCTGTGCCCAATTCAGATCAGGCTCGAAAAACACGCAGAGTTATCTTCCTTGATTGGTTCTCTGGGACACATACTTTGTCAGTGTCTGGGTGTTTTTAAAGCATCAAAATCTTGTGTATTTTGCGAAATTTGATTTAAAGGATGGTTATTCCTCTCAAATGATGGATCATACTATGCAGAAATCAAATGTTTTATAACAAAAATTTTATTTTAATTTTTAGGTGAAATAGCTAGATTTTCTTATATACACGTGTTACCATTAAGCCTCCCTTTGTGAGGCGGGTTTCGCCCGCCTCTCGCTGCGCTCGGCTCTGTATTATAAAGTTTTACACAAAGTACTTCTAGGAAATTATCTGGTATAAAACTACATAAAATAAATTGTAACTCGCAAAATGTTGAATGGCATTAGTAAATGCGTTTTAAGTCGGTAAAAAATATTGGTTTAGATCCAAAAGCAGTTACCTAAATGTCCTTGTGATAGAAATTAATAGGAAATAAATAAGAGATTATAGCATATATATCTGGTAGGCAGTGTTCTGCCAACATGGCTTCCTCATTTGACCCAAATTATAAATGCAACACGCTGTTCGGCATCTACACCGTTGTTCAGCCATGCAATAAACAATACAGTTAAACAACTTCGTGTAGAATTTGTAAATACAAACCATAAAAATTTCAATGTGAAGGATCTGCTCTTCTTTTATAAGATTTATCTCTTTATCGTCTTTTCATGCATCTGTTTGATTATCATTCATGTTTATTGCGCATAAATGCTTGCGCATCTTTTGTGTAACGTAAATTTGCGTATTTCGATCCCGATATCAACGACATTCAGGATTTTATACTCACTATACGACATTGTCAGGAAAATGTCTAAGTCATCAGTTCAAAATTAATATAATTGGTCAAATAAAGACGGAAAAATTTGCAATTCCACAAAATGTTGTAGAATAACGAATTGGAAAAACATGAGCAACCAGGAAAAAATACATGTACATCAAAGGACATACGTATAAAAATTAAAATTAAACCAAAATATTATCATACTTATTTATAAAATGGAATGCGATCGCTGAATTTGATAAAAAAAAATCTCTGATTTTGTTAAACTGTAAAAATCAACATGATACAATACTATCTTAACATTAACAAACAAATACAGATAAATTTTAAGGTAGCTCACTACACCTTGAAATAGTTTCTCAATTTAAAACAGCGGAATTAAAATTACTTGATTATGATAAATAGCATGATGCATAAGAAGTACATAAGTTAAATAGGCGAAAATAATATGCATTTTTCACGGTTAAAAATTATGATTTTTCAAATTCAGTAAATATATGAACAATAGCCCCAAGCGGATTCGAAATCATTATCTGCGGTTCACAAGCTCGAAAACTTTAACCACTGAGCTATGATGATATATGTGTAACAAAATCGATTGATACAAACAATTTAACAAAACATTTAAATCGCCATCTTGTGATGTATGTCTGAAAAAATACAAGTCTTGATGTAGTGAGGTACCTTAATGATACTGAAAACTTCTCATTTTCGTCACTGACAGGAACGAGTTTTTGTGTAAGATTTACACATGTAAAGTAAAGGGTTCAAACAACCGTCAGGTGCCCATGTGCAAATTAAATGAAATGACAAGACGATCAAGATAAATGCATGGTCAACAACTCATCATCCGTGGAAACAGTTACTTTTTCAAATTTAGTTTAAATAGGTGATATCACAATTTCTAACCATATTTGTTATATCACCTATTCAGTTTGAATTTTTTATATTATCTATTCTTACACGTGTTAGAACTGTTCAAATAGACGACATTCAAGATGAAATAATCTTATAGATTTTTTTTATTATCCATTCAAATAGGTGATATCACCTATTCGAAAAAGTGATACCGGTATCACCAATTCAATGAAAAAGTGATATCACCTATTCTAATAAGTGACATCACTTAAAAGATTATGGGTGATATTACCAAATCAAAAGGTGAAAAGGTCAATCACCTATTCGAATGAGTGATATCACTTATTTGTTCCACGTGATTTCACCTATAAGTGATATCACTCTATGAAAATAAATACCAAACACCGGCCCCTCATACATAAACATAAATCTGCAGGAATTGACGAGTTGCCTTACGAAGTCTTGGAATCCAAAAATGTTATTAAATATCATCTTGACTATACTGCAGATTTGTTTCTCTGCAGGAAAATTTGGGTTGACATACTGTTGAATAGCAATTAAGTCAAGCCGCTGCAAATACCTAATCACTTACACAACCAAGTCTTTATGCATTGAATTTTATAGTTCATTTTTTAACTAATATATTACCTCATATTTCAATCTAATCAATTTCTCAAAGTACACGTATATTTTAAAAAATTCTAATAACGCTTCATTATACTTGCGTTGTATGACGTTTCACTACTTACGTTCGCCCTATGTATGATCAACTTCAGTTCTTACGGGGTTTTTTCTTTTGTAAACACATTACTTTCTGGCAACACTATACGAAAGTATCGGAAGAATAATTTGGTACGTAGTCGCCAAAAGCATGTTGTGGAAATCAAATGAATTTATTATTTAAAGGGACTTGGACACGATTTGAGATGAAAATTTTATTTTCAATTTTTATTTATAAAATTGATAACTTGTGTATTTTGAATGATTCACCAAAATTTGAATGTTAGAAGATGGGTTAGAAGTAAAATACAGGGAAAAGAAATCGTTGTTATGTAAACAAAGCTCGAGTCTTATATTTGTTTACAAATAATATTAAGTAAAGAAATTACAATTTCTTTGACAAAATAACTTGTGCAAACAAGATAAACTGATTCAGTATGTTCATAAATGATTTTATCAACAGCAAAAAGCAGCATTAGATTGAATCTTATACCAATACAACACATATGTAAACAATCACAGGACTCGAGCTTTGTTTACAAAACAAAGAATTCTAAACTCTGTAACTCACTTGTAACTCGATATTTGACTTCCAAATTTTAACAAAGCATTAAATATACCCATATTGACCATTCTAGACATTAAACATGAAAACATAAATTTGAGCTCAAATCGTGTCCAAGTCCCTTTAAATATAATGTATGCTACTCAGTTGGCAACTGACGTTAAATATTTTTGTTTAAAAGAAAGAGTATTTCCTGTACATTATGTTAATATTATTATAGTACAGATAATTATCCTGGGAAAAAAGAAGAAATGTTTTAAACGTCAGGTTCCTGATGCATGATAATCATTTTATACAATTATAAATCAAAGTTAGGGCAGAAATTAACGTTTTGTACAGAAATGACATAATCATTATTTCATTCTTTTTTATACTTAGAAAATACTCTCAACTTCGTATACTCGTTGTTCTTTTCCATATGGCTGTACAGGTATACGTATATATTGGGAATAATTAATAATTATGTCATCCGTAACTTATAGCCAAGATCAAGAGATGTGTCGCAGACATTACAACTGATTTCGTCGTTTAATGACACCGATATTTTTAAACAATTTTTTTTAAAAC
>WFKH01011801.1:56569338-56589907 GCA_016163765.1 Magallana hongkongensis | reverse complement strand
AAAAACAATGCTACCTGCCCGTAATTTACCAAAAGGAAATATATCTGCAGATCTGTAGCTCTGCTGAAAATTTGGGTCGACAGGCCGTAATTAGCCGAGGCTGTAGTTTTGCAGCTAGCCGAAAGACAACGGCTCGGGACAAAGCGGCCAATCCGTGCGTTACACAGGCACTTCATTCCGGACCTCACGTAGCAAACATATTTGTGTGTGAAGGTACATTGTAATCTTCACAGGTTGGTTCACATTGAGGTCGTGTGTGCGTGAGCTATACATGCAACTGTACGTGGAAATAAATTAAATGACATTGTACATGCCCTTCCGCTCGTATACGGTGGACTAGTCCGAAATATCTGACGTTTTCCTGGCTTTTTTAACGATTTTGATATTTTACATGCCATTTTTTCCATTTGGCGTTTAAATTCATTAATGTAAATTGAACTGGGAACTTCAATCTTCGGCTAGATTGGTTAGAATATTTGTCCCGACTTTGACTGCATATCGGGACAGCTTTACATAACCCTGGGGTTTTTTTTAAAATCAGGAACATTTTGGCCGTTTGTTAAATGCTGCTGACCGCAAAAAAATTAACCCAGTATGAACAACTTCTTGAAACTATTTTGGGGGTTATTGTCTATTGTCATATAAAGCATTTGAATTTCCATTGAAATTCTACCTATATTTTAATACAAAATGTGCAAACATTTACTCTTCTTAGCTGCATTCTATTTATAAAAAAAAAACCCACTACCCATAGCAAATATAATTGAAAGGTCAAAAGTATATAAATACCAAACTCTTCAATACCCTCAAAGACATCAATAAATGAAGAAAGATTAAGGGACAAGCATTTATTTTTATTTGCAACAAAAATGAATGTACAACAAAAGTACAGGTCTCAATACAAATGAGTTAACCTTAACAAAAGCAAATGTAGCAAGATCTATTATGCACCAGTTTTTCCACAAAATAGTTTAAAGAGTTCGGTTAATTTGACCCAGAACTACATATTGATAAGTATCTAACAAGTAACAAGCCATTACAGGTAATGACAGATTAAGAATCTCTGTTACAGTTATTTGTTGTCTACGGCGTACATGTGCTGGATAAGATCCACCACTCGGAAGCTGTATCCAAACTCATTGTCGTACCAAGATACGAGCTTCACGAAATTGTCATTCAAAGCAATGCCAGCCTTTGCATCAAAAATGCTGCTTCGCTTGTCTCCACGGAAATCCTGGGAAACAACATCATCTTCTGTGTATCCCAAAATGCCTTTCAATTCATTTTCAGAAGCTGCCTTAATGGCTGCTTTGATATCATTGTATGATGCCCCTTTGTTGAGTCTGCAGGTTAAATCAACTACGGAAACGTCTGGAACTGGTACGCGGAAAGCCATTCCCGTCAATTTTCCGTTCAAATCTGGGATGACCTTTCCGACAGCCTTGGCAGCTCCAGTTGAGGAGGGGATGATGTTTTGGGCTGCACCTCTACCACCACGCCAATCCTTGTTGCTTGGGCCATCCACAACCTTCTGGGTGGCTGTGTACGCATGGACTGTTGTCATCAAACCTTCAACAATTCCAAATTTCTCGTGAATCACTTTTGCAAGAGGGGCAAGACAATTTGTGGTGCAGGATGCGTTGCTGACGATGTTCTGGTCTTTGGAGTACTTTCCTTCATTGACACCACAAACAAACATGGGTGCGTCAGCTGAGGGGGCAGAGATGATGACTTTCTTTGCACCTCCTTTCATATGAGAACCTGCTTTGTCCAAAGTAGTGAAGCACCCTGTAGAGTCGACAATGTATTCAGCACCATCCTTGGACCAGGGAATGTTGGCTGGATCCCGTTCGCAATATACGGACATGGCCTTTCCATTGATCACCAATTTTCCTCCATCAATTTTAACCTCCCCATTGAAAACTCCGTGAGTTGAATCATATCGGAACATGTAAACCATATAGTCAAGGTCAATAAAGGGATCATTGACTGCAACAACATCAACTCCTTTGTCCAAGGCTGCCCTAAGGACAAGACGACCGATACGTCCGAATCCATTAATTCCAACTTTAAGCGGCATGATTTTTAGAGTTTTTCAACAAATTGTTCGGTGCTCGTGCAATACAGGCAATAACTACCGGCTTCTCCTTCTACGTCGTCCTTGTCCTGGCTACCTGAATCTCAAGTATCCGTTTATACACTGCGTGATTGGTTTAAGTACGAGAGTTTCCGATAAAGACATGTGGTGACCTCGTGGATTGTTTTTTCGGAACTCTTCAATTTCGTCGTTTAATTATAAATGCGATTCTTCGAAAAGTCTCGGAATTTTACTTTGTAGCATCACGAACAATAACGCTATGGAAAATTTTTAGACATTCCGAATGTAGACATCTCAGCATCCAAATAATTTATTATATATATTATCTAGTATTTATTATTTCTCAATTACGGAAATTAATCATTTCTTTATCAAAGATCACACAGAATCTAATTTATTAAAAAAATATATATGTATGACCGGATATTTGAACTTCGGGTAGTTATTCGATCCCCAAGCACGTGAATCTGTCTTTATGCTGAGTTGTTGCTGTTGAACGATGCCTGCCGCCCCTACAAAACAAGAGTCCAAGACCTCTCCGGAGGCTATGGATCCGATGAAGCAAGTCTTGATTGTTATGGATAAGAAAGTCCGTAATTTAGAAAAGAGAAAGGTACAAAATTCTTTTTGAATCAATAAATGTTCGTATTTAAAGGTTTGCATGACGACAGAACTAAATAATCATTAATGGCTCTTTGTTTGTAAATACTGGATAAGGTTTTTATCATTTGAAAAGGAAGTCGGAAGTGATATTAATGTTGATGATATATTTATTTTATTCCGCATTGTAACTGACATACATTTCTATACACCGATTTATATTTTTAAGGAACATGCTCCTTTTATTTCAAAATGGCGTCGTGCACACTTCCGCATCATTCTTTGAGCTATGTTAAAACGTAGTTATACACAATAAACTAAATGAAGTATATAATGTTATTAGTTTTATATCTGTAGATTAGCCACATTTAGCTAGCTTTTCAGGTTAATTTGATTAAATGAGCCTTCATCAAACTTAATGTAATGAATTTTTAAATGGGAGCAAGTTCTGATTCAGGATGAAAAGTATTTGGTAA
Source organism: Magallana hongkongensis (assembly GCA_016163765.1). Lineage (NCBI taxonomy): Eukaryota > Metazoa > Mollusca > Bivalvia > Ostreida > Ostreidae > Magallana > Magallana hongkongensis. The sequence continues at coordinate 56,586,733 of WFKH01011801.1, read as the reverse complement.
TATTTATGTTAGAAAGATCATTCTTTGTTGTAAATTTGGGTATTTAGACTGTGTGTATTCTGTATAGGCACAAGAGGATAGCTCAGAGAGTACTTTACCCAAGATACAGTTGGCCAAAAAAAAATATTACGCAATATGCTATTATGCTATAAATAAAATAGTAATTATTGCATCTTTTTATGTCAGTTTTATAATATAAAGTCGAGATCAAGTAACAGTTGAAGATAGATGAATAGAGTTTAATTTTACAGTCTCAAATTGACACAAAACACAGTTAGCCTGTAAACTTCTTTTCCTATATAGATACAATATAAAGGAGAATTAAAAAGCAGTAGCTTAAACACATGATTGTGCCGCAGATTCAATTATAGATGGTAGATCAAGTGTGGAACCCATTGTGGTGACTTTTTTCAGAGGCATTGATTTGGGAGTGTAACAATATAAGCCTTGTCATTGTGAAGATGGCTATTTTCTTAATTGTGATTGTGAAGATGTTTGTTCTTTTTTTCCTACTATGATTTCTTTTTCTTTAGGGTAAGCTTGATGGCTACAAGGAGAAAAAGGACTCTGGAACTACTCTGGAGAAAGACCAGCAGGTTGGATGAAATTTTCCAAACTTCAAATTGAACCACATGAATTAAAAAAAGAATTATTAATAGTCTTATATAAATGAGTGCATGATTTTTTTGAAATACTTCAAGACATTGCTGTAATTTTATGTAATGCTATGTTCTCTTGTTTGACGCTCATAATTATATCTAGTTAGTCACCGCAGTTGCTTGATGATCAGAAAGGTTAATTCATTAATATGAGATTAATATACTTTGACATGTGGAACAATTACATCTAAAGAAAAGACTTCAGAGAGGGATGTTTATGGTTGGGTTTTAACTGTTAGCATTATGGCTTTTAACAGTGTTAAGTAAGAACAAATTGTTATTTTAAATTGATAATATCTGGTACAAACTACATAGATGTACAAGAAAAAAGGAATAAGAAGCAAACTGACACATAGAAATTTGATAAGAATTTTTTAATCGACGAACTACACATGCCAGAGTACTCTCTTTTTAAGATGTTATCAAGTACATTTTATCTTATGAAGGTTAATGTTTACTTTGACTTTAATTTTGTATAGGATTGAAAAAAGAGATGTCAAATTTTATTTCATTGGTAAAATTGTAAATTTCATTTTAAAACAATATTCTATTTTGTAGCTTGCGATAGAGAAGTATGGTGAAGTGATTCAGAACCTGGAATTTGCAAGGGAACTGCAAAAGCAGTTTACCACTCTTGCTCAGGAGGTGAGGAAATGAGCATTATTGCAGTAATCATATTGACAAGGACCAACCTAGGGGGCGACTTGGGCGAAATAATTGCTTTTTGATCGGTAACTTCGCCAGAATTTCCTCTGAAAGAGAACTTGAAGTCGCCTTGTATTCTGAGTTCATAATCGTGTAAATTAACCCCAAAGACAATAAAATAATGATTATCTAACTGAAAAGATGTTTTCACAGCCTCAGTTAACCCCTGTTGTGATTAATCATCAGCGACTGTCTTATCTTTAGAGGTTATAAATATGGGTGATGCAACCACATACTGTGCATTGAAAATTACAACTGATATTTATTACCTTTCGTGTTGATATTACAATTAGTTGGTAACTTGTAATTAGTTAATAACTCTGCCAAATTAATGCTTAAATAATAAAACCGTTTGTTTACAGTTACTTTCAAAATTAAAAAGATCCTCTACATAGTGGTTATAATTGGGTCATAGGGTTGGACTAATACCTCCAAAATACACAGAAGTACAGAAACTGAATTCATTTGTCATTTAGCTAACACAATTACAAAACGTTTTATCTATAAAATGAATGAATACATTAAATTAAATTTAACAAATTGGATACGTTTTTAAAATTTTAAAAGTTTTTTTTTTTTATTGACTTGCTTCTATTCCAATTTAAATTATTAAAGGTTGAATCTGCGTATATCATCATTACTGTTATGCCATTGTCAAGTAATGGAAGTCTCCCTGATTTCTAAAACTTCTCCCTATTTTTCTGTTAGGGAGAATTGAAGTCTCCCAAACATTTTGCTCTAGGTTGGTCCCTGTATTGAAGTAAGCTGCATCAGTGTAAAATTATTTTCCTAACAAATTTATCTTTACAATGTAGGCTGATCGCTATGTTAAGAAACAAGCCAAGAAAGAGAAAGCTGATCGGCAGGGAATGGAGGTGAAGCGAATTGGAGATATTTTGAGATATCAGAATCTTCTTGATGCCATGGGGTCTGAAAAAGTCAGGAGTGATTTTCAGACAGGAAAGCATGGTGCAGTGGTGTTGACGGAGGAGAATCTGAAGCAGTTGGATGATCTGTACAAGCTGTTGAGTCCGAGTAGAGAGGGCGAGTCCAACTATGCTGAGGAGCTGACCAAGGCATCAGAACACTTTGCCAGTCTCCTGGATGGGAAGGACAAGCCAGTGGTAGGAACCTCCTACAAGGACCTGAAGGTACTGATTGACCTGATCGACGACTGTGGATACTTCGAACACGCTATGCAAGAGGAGGAAGGACACGAGAACGAGTTTGTTGTTGTCAGCACTACAGAAATCCCGGAGGCAGACTCTGCAGAGGTAATTATTTTTGCACTTTACTCTTTGCATTTATATGTTCAGTGCCTTGATATGACTGTTATTTTTCAAGTGGTAGTTAATCTGGAGTTAATTTATATGGTTATTGTTGAAGGTGCAGGCATCTTTACCACCGGAACAAACAGAACAATCCATTGAACAAAGCAGCACAGCAACACCCAGCAACAATGAGGCACAAATGGAGAGCATGAGAGAAGCAGATTCTTTTTTTACCCAAAAGTCAGCGGCACCACCACAGGCAAACCCCCCTCTTCAGCAACAGCAACAAAGTAATGTACCCTATACCCGACAACGCCCGTTTCAAGAAATCGTGTCGGAGGTTCAAGGAAGCTGCATCTTCCTTCAAGAATCTACCATCGACATGGAATGTATGTTGTCAGAGACTCTCTTCCCTTTGATAACCTCTTCCTGCATGTTTGTCCATATACACTCGCATCATTTGTATTTTATAAGTGTAAAAGCAATACCAAAATTCATAAGGAAGTTTTAATGTGCATTTTCAAAAAATGGTATTCAGCAATACAATTTGCACATATTTAAAGATTCCCCAAGTCTTATTCATGGATGACTTAGATAAAAATCATAATGGTTTTCATCTTTAAAAACATCGTGAACACTTATGAAGGTCAGACACGACACTTTCCATTCTTCTTCATATTCTTTTTATCTCCACAATGTGAAGATTTCCACTACATAATGCCACAATTGTATTTCATTGTATTTGATATTTTTCTATTTGTATAATATAGAGTTTTAATGTAAAATATATATACGAAGACTATTTACCAGCGTTTAATTGGATTTGTCATGCTATAATAAGGAATATTCAAATATTTTAACTTCAAAAATAGCCTGGTAATGTACCCAGAGCTTTCTGGTATAAACAGGTTTACATACAAATAAATAAAAATTTTAATTTTGTAGAAATTTATTTGAAATTGAGAAACATCTCATATGTCCTTAATTTTATATCACTGGTAATGAAATATAGAAGAAAACAAAGGTCATGTTATCAGTTGTCTGTTTTTCATTGACAAGAGACACATGCATTATCATTATATTAGTTCAATAGAGAAACTTCAATAAGAAGGCCAGTTGTCAGAAAACATAGTGATATACAAGGGCAATCATGGCTTTAGAAGATACATCTATCAGAAGCAGAGTTTCATTTCATATCCTCATCTGTGTGATCCGTAATGTGTTGCATATATACATGTCTGATTGTTTGAATGCCTTGTACATTGATGTTTCTCTCTTGTTGCAGCCCCCCACATGGACCCTGCAGTTGTCGCAGTGACCTCTCACCCCATGGGACACCCCACCTCCACCCCCCAATCTGATCCCACCCAAATCTCTTCACAGACATACACCAATCAAGGTTTCCCTGTCGCCAGCCAACAGAAACTGTCCCAGCAAGCAGTGGACTATTCACAGACATTTTCTCAGTCATTACAAAGTGATTCACTATTTCAATCCACAGACAATGGCAGTTCTCAAATGTCTCAGAATGTGTTAAATCAAAATGTGAGTGACAGCACGATATCTCAGTTTGAAATGCCTCCACAGATTCCTATGCCCCCAGGCCAGGTAAGGAACGTGTGGATGACCAAGCAAGTGATAATTCGTTGGAAATCCCCACAATTCTACACTTACGCTTATTTGTATTTTTATGTGCAAATAAGCCGAGTAAAAATAGGTCAGGGGGATTTTAATATTGTATTTAATTTTGATTTGACAATCGTGATTCAGTAGCATTAATTAAGATATTTATATTTATTGGAAAGAAAATTGGAATTAGCAGATCCATCATAAAGCTAAATTTAGGTTTTGTTTTCCTGTAGGAGGAAAGGGCTCGAGATGTTCAAGCAGAGAAATTTCAGATGAATCCAAATGCCGAGATGTTTCAGTCCAAAATGCATTCATCCTACCCTGTGTCTGACGACGGACAGAACGCGGACGGTTTCTCACAGGGACCACATGATGACCATCAGGGAGACTACGGTGAGTGGATGTTTAATGTTGCTGGACTCTAACCATCTCTGTACTACTCTGTCATTTTGAGTCATTTTGCATTCCACAACCTCCGGCCATTTCTTGCTCTTCTTTCTCAACTGTTAGGTTATGTTCCTCTACATGCATGTTTTAATGACCAAATCTGTCCATTCCTTTTCTGGTAAGGTCATCTGTCTGTTAGTTAGTATAAGTTATTTTTAATATATTTTTGACTTGTGCTCCTGAATGCAGCATCCTTGGAGAAGAGATATCTAAGTGTATTCAATGAATGGTAGACCTATTTCCAATGTCAGAAAGATAATAAAAAATAATGAAAGTAGAGTTGAGTGTTTTAATAAAAATTTCCCCAAGACCACTTTGCCAGAAATGTAGCATTTACATTAGCATTCTCTAAAATATGAATTAATTTTGTTGCAACATGACCTCATAGGATCAGAAATATCCATAAAGGATATTCAAGTTCATTGTTGAACTAGAGCAGTTTTGACAAGGACTTTGGACAGTATGAGACAAACTCATATTTGATGAAGGCAGGGTCTACTCATGGTTAACTGTCCAGTCATTGATCAATAGATATAAAAACATTGAATGCAATGACGCTTGTCTGACTTCATTCAGGGATGTATATTTCAGTTGAAACAGCATCAATTTCACACAACAGGGCAGATTTTGCCAAAACAACTATCCCATTTTGACAGTCTATGAATATTAATTTTCTCTTGGTGAATTTGAAGAAAAGAGGTCAATTAGACAAGCAATTTTGATGAGCTATCTAGAAAGTAACATCCTACCAAAAGTCCAAGCTCTAGTTAAAACAGCTCTAAATAGGAAAACTTCTTTATAAAATATTCTGATGAAGTTACAATTTGTGAAATAATTGTGGGAGCAAGCTAATTAATGTTTAGAAGTTTGAAGTATTTAAGATTGACCATGAACCAAGTTTTTTCCAAACTGACCTTAAAGGGTTGGGGGGATGTCGGGGACCAAACTGGAGTTTCTAAACTTAACAGAGGTTTACTTGATAGAAAACATCATCCCATGATGAAGAATAAGAAGAAAACATGCAATTGTTTGCAAACTTTTATGTGGAATTTTAAGTTCATTTGTACAATGCTGTTTTTATTAGACGTAATGACTGGATCAAATGATTTCAGAAGGCTTTTTAGAAAAAAAATCTCTGGTAGAACTAGTGATGTTCCAATCATCGATTATAATCAAAAATCAGTCGATTCCTACTGTATTTTAAGCGCTCGATTATGAAAGGTTTCATTACGACTAATCAGTTGAGTTTTTTTCCCTTTCAAGGAACACATATCATAAACAGAATATTCTAGATGCGAACTATCAAAACCCCAAAAAGGCACGTGGTCTGAAAATGGCAGACATGTCGGACGAGATATATAGAGCACGTTCTCGGGTTTGGATGTATTTTGGTTTCAAGAAATTTAATGTTGGACCACCTACTAAAGAAAATGTTTTGAATACAACATTTTTATGGCAAGAAATATTAAGTAAATTGAAATACAAAAGGCCTAGTAACAAGTCAGTTAATTGTATCTTGTTTATATACATATATTTAGCACTAAACTATAAAATATAAAAAATTTCGATTATAATCGATAATTAGATAGTTGCTGGAAACCGATTATCGATTATGAAAATTTGGCCAATTCCCATCACTAGATAGAACAGGATATCTTTTTTTTGGATTGATCAGGAAACAAAACTAATAAAAGGAAATATGAGGGAAAATTGTCAGTAAATACTTGATATGTTTGCTTGTAACTGACTAGTGTTTATATTGAGTCATATTTTGTATTTGAAATAGTGAAGTTGACTACTTGGGTCAATATGTCTGATAAGCTTTTATTTGTAATCAAAGATGGCCCAATAGCATTTCATAAACATCCATTTTTAGCTCACCTGAGCTGGAGGCTCAAGTGAGCTTTTCTAATCAAAATTTGTCTGTTGTTGTTGACGTTGTTGTTGTTGTCGTCGTAAACTCTTCACGTTTTCATCTTCTCAACAACCACTGGACCAATTTCAATTAAACTTGGCGCAAAGCATCTTCGGGGGGAAGGGCTTTCAAGTTTGTTTAAATAAAGGGCCATGTCCTCTTTAAAAGGGAGATTATTGAGAATTATTGAAAATTTGTTGGTATTTTTCAAAAATCTTCTCAAAAACCATATGGCCAGAAAAGCTTTTAAAAATTTTCTTCGCAAAAACTAATAAGCCTGAAAAGCTGGAACTTCAAGTATGTTCAAATCATGATCCCTTGGGGTAGGTTGGGGCCACAATGGAGGTCAAATTTTTACATCAATTATATCGAGAAAAATCTTCTTAAAAACCATTCAAATGTTATAGTACAGCCAAACTCGTTTATAGCGAATTTCAGGGGACCACAGAAAAAACTTCGTTATAGCCGTAATTCGTTATACGTTTATAGCGAATTCACAATTTTTTTTTATAGCGAATTCGCTATAAAACAGCACTTAAGCTGACAAATCTTCAAACTATTGTACGTTAATAGAGACCATCGTCAGTAAAAAGAAATAGTCAATACAATATGTGATTGTTCAATTCAACGATATTATTTGTAATATCTAATCTGTTTTTTTTATGTTTTTAACTAACAAAAATAAAGAAATAAAACTTATCAATATTCGTCATCTAACTTCAGCGTAATTCCTTTCCTTTTTCTAGACGGCGAGGACATGTTGAGAATGACGATAATCAACTAAAAACTAACCTTATATATCACCGTGAACATATCTCAAATTAGACTTAGTGTACCAAGAGGAACAATGAACACAACTCAAAACTCCTAAATTCCTTGTAGGCCCGTGAACACTTTACTAACTATTTACATCACTACACAAGACAAATTTAAAATTCTTACGTATATCTTGTAATAAATTTTGTTGAAAAAATATATTCGATATAGGAATTTCTCGTATCTTAAATGAATTTTGTAGTGAAAAAAATTCGTTATAGGAATGATTAAAAACGTTCAAATTTCATCAGCGGGGATCTGAAAATTACTTCGTTATAACCTTATATTCTTTATAGCTGTGTTCATTATACGCGACAATTTTATAAAGGATTATATAAGGACTCTGCCGGGACTTAAAAAAAAATTTGTTATAGCCGTAAATTCGCTATATCCGTGTTCGTTATAAACGAGTTTTGCTGTATATGGTATTACTTACATACATGCACATACATGCACAAATCTTGACATTTGTTGATTCTTAATTGTTTATATGAATAGTTGATCTTCTTGATAACTGCAATGCTCATTATGTAACATGATCATCCAGGTACGAAAGGGACTTAATGTTTAGCATAAGAATATCTGGAGAAAGTTTTAAAAATCTTAATATACAGGATCTCATCTGTTTTACTACATAGTTCAGATATTTTGAATATAACTCCATAAGGCTGATTTTATGATGGCTGTTGTGGCTAAGGTGAGCAATGTGGCCCATGGGCCTCTTGTTTTTTTTAAAAAAAAAGGGGGGGGGGGGGAGGGAATCAAATAATAGGATATGAGGTCTACTTTTGCAAAGATATAATAGTAATAGTATGGTGGCATATTTCTGCCCCCTACATGCAAGATAAATTATGTAAACATGCAAGATAATTATGTCGACATGCAAGATAATTATGTTGACATGCAAGTTACAAATCCTTTTAGAGAATTTGATTTTTATATGGGTAAAATGACTTACTAATGCTGTACTCTGACATCATATATGCAAGATGCAACATAATTATGACAACATGCAACTTATTTATGTTGACATGCGACTTATTTATGTTAACATGCGAGTTAATTATGTTAACATGCAATATATTTATGATGACATGCGAGTTAATTATGTAGACATGCGACTTATTTATGTTGACATGCGACTTATTTATGTCAACATGCGAGTTAATTATGTTAACATGCAAGATATTTATGTCAACATGCAAGTTATCTCGCATGTTGTTATAAATAACTTGCATGTAAACAAAATTATCTTGCATGTTGACATAAATATCTTGCATGTAAACATAATTGCCTCGCATGTTAACATAAATAAGCCGCAAGTCAACATAATTATCTCGCATGTTAACATAAAAAACTTGCATGTTCACATAAATAAGTTGCATGTCAACATAAATAAGTTGCATGTTGTCATAATATGTTGCATCTTGCATCTATGATGTCAGATACGGGCGTGCGTAAGTGATTTTCGGATATAAAAATCAGGTTCTCTTTAAAGATTTGTAACTTGCATGTACACATAATTATCTTCCATGTACACATAATTATCTTGCATGTTGACCTAATTTTCTTGCATGTTGACATAATTTATCTTGCATGTAGGGGGCAGAAATATGCCACCATATAATAGCTTGGAAACAAACAGATCTTCAGAAACATATACTGGGTGTTCAAAAAATACAAACCCTAAACCACTGTTCTTATTATTTCCTGTGTACTGGAAAATCAGACTATGTAGGTCACGACCCATATTGGTCATTTCCAAACTCCTGTAATCCCAAGTTAATCAGTATCTCTCAAAAGAAAAATTCTACCCTCTAACCACATATGTATGGGTAATCTTGTTCAACGTTTCGTGAAACAAACAGTTGAAACACCTTAATAAACCATATATAAACTAAGTTTTTAAATTCTTTTAGGAAATGGGTATAGCTCAGGATACAGATCGCGAGGTGGAGGATATCGTGGTGGGCGTGGTAATCGTGGCAGTGATAGAGGAGGAATGTCCAACGGATTCGGAGGTAGAGGCCGAGGCAGTTATGGAGGAAACAGAGGTTTGTAATGATTCTGGAAATTCTTATAGAATTCATTCTGTTTACTCACTAGGCAATTTTGCTTCAGGCCCTGTGATCTTAAACTGAAAACATTTTGGTCTAATTTCAGAATTTGAATCTCTTGGTTTAATTTAAGCTAAAATGATTGAAAATTTGCAAGCATGTAGAAATTTATTTTAAGCTTTACTAGTTTAAAAATTTGATTTTCATATTCAAGAAGAGGGAATGGTAGTTTAAATAACACATTATAGTCTCTAGGCCTATTTTAGTTAAGTGACATGAATTTTGGGTTCTAAGAATTTGTTGGAATCTTTATAGAGTAACATTTAAATGAAGAAATATCTTTCCGAAAATTTCTTGTAATCTGCAAAACCACTAAACCATGATGAAATACTGATGGGTTATAACGATTGGTGTTTTGTAGGAGGATATCAGGGCTACAACAATCGTGATAACTACAGGGGAGACAACTACAACTCCTACAACAATGGCTACCAGAAACGAGGGAGTGGAGGCCAGCCCAGAGGAGGCTCAAGGGGAGGTAAGCCTCAAAGCCACAGGGCTGCAAAAGCAATATGAAAATACTTCCTTTTGACATTGACTTGCTTTTATGTGTATGTGTTTAAATTACAGTGAATTTTGTGTTGTAGCAGGACGTGGCGGTCCAAGAGGAGGAGGGTTCAACAACAAGAGTGGAAGTGCTGGTGGTGTCCGTGGGGGAAATTCTGGAGGATTCGGAAAACCCCAACCTCACCAGCAGGCAGCGTAAAGCCAATAGACTGAAACAAGTGCTTGCACAATTTTCAGAGCTCTTGAAAAGTTTTATAATTTGTGGATAATTTAAGTTTTATTTTACAGCTTCTTTTTTTTTGAGTTTTTTTGTATTTTCTTATGAACATGTTCATATGTTATACACTGTGTTTCACGACAACCACCTGTTTTATTTTTCAGTTCATGTTCATTTTGTATATTAGCTGTATCTATGTTGAGTTTTCTTTTCAACTAATTTCCGTTCATTTAAATTTTCCACAAGTTATATCATAGCAGAGTTGTGTATTAAGCATTAATATTTTTGATAAATGGGTATTTTAAGGGAAAAAAAATTTCCAAAAATACTTATCATTATGTGTAAAAGCACAATGTAGGTGTGGCAAGGCAAAATTCGACAGCAATCAACTAAAACCGGATCAATAGGTTACTATGTGCAGCATAAAGTACTTGTAGTAGTAAACACAATCAAGGGGACCCGTGCCATGAACAGTGCTTATAAGTCAGTACCTAGTACTGAAAGTGTGTTTACTACTGCCAAGATAAACTCAGTAAGAAAAAAAAATATTGAAAAAAAGTCATATAAAAAAAAATAGGAAAAACTGCAAATCCTCTGTATGAAGAAAAGCAACTCTCATGCTTTCTTTTTGATTTTATATTGTTTGGTCCACGAAAATAGATGTTGGTGTGTTATAACATCGGACCTTTACAATTAAAATTTCAGAAACTTGAAAGAGTTTGTTGTTATTATTGAAAAATCTGTCAAGGAACATGCGTTTGTCCTTTCTTCAGGTATACGGGGTTCATTGGAACAACGTGGAAGCAAAACAAACCCAGCAAGATGTATCATTTCAACAATGCAATGCTTTCTTGCTTATAATAGTAATGGTTTTCAAATAAAATAAGTGGTTTTAAAGAAAAAAATATCCATTAAAGCCCTTCATTATTGGATGCTCAAGAGCCTATAAATTTACTCTGCCTTTAACAAGGGGGCATGGTCAAAATTTTTCTGTTTTTGGACTTTTTTTTTTACTTCTTCCCCAGAACTACTGGGCCAATTTCAACAAAACTAGGCACAAATCATCATTTGATGAAGGAGGTTCAAGTTTGAAAAAATGAAGGGCCATGCCTTCTTTCAAGGTTAGATAATAAGGATTTATTGAAAATTTGTTGGTATTTTTAAAAAATCTTCTCAAGAATCATTGGGCCAGAAAAGCTGAAACTTGTGTGGAAGCATCCTCAGGTGGCGTAGATTCAAGTTTGTTCAAATCTTGATCCCCAGAGGTAGGGTGGGGCCACAATTGGGGGAGGGGGTGATTTTTTAATATGAATATAATTTTATTATTGAGTAAAATCTTTAAAAATCTTCTTCTTAAAGGGACTTGCGCATGATTTGAGTTCAAAATTATATTTTTTATGTAAAAAATGGTTTACTTTTGCATTTTCAATGATTGACCAAAATTTAATTGTTAGAAGTCAAGTTATAAAAGAGATACATATGTAAGAATTCATTGTTGTGTAAACAAGGCTCAGTCTTATATTTGTTTACAAATATTATAAAGTAAGGAATAACCATTTATTTAACAAAATGACTGGTGGCAAACGAGGTAAACTGATTCAATGTGTTCATAAATAATATTATCAACAGAAGAAAGCAACATTTGATTGAAACTTATACAAATCAAATACATATGTAAACAATAACAAGACTCGAGATTTGTTTACAAAACAAAAAATATCAAACTCTGTATCTTGCTTATAACTCAATATTTGACTTTCAAATTTTGACGAGGCATTAAAAATATCCATATTAACCATTCTAGACATTAAAAGTAGAATAATAAAATTTTGAGCTCAAATCGTGTCTAGGTCCCTTTAAATACCATTTGGCCAAAAAAGGGTACTTGTGAGGATGCTTCCATAGGAAGGGTAGATTCAAACTTGTTCAAATTATGATCCCTTGGGGTAGGGCGAGGCCACAACGGGGTGTCAATTTTTTACATAAAAATCTTCTTCAAAACCAATCAGCCAATAAAGCTGTAACTTTAGTAAAAGCAACCTCATATAGTGTAGATTCAAGTTTGTCAAAATCATGATCTTCGGGGGTAGGGTGGGGCCACATTAGGGGGTCCAATTTTACATAGAAAAATTTTTAAAATTATATTCTAAAACTAAATGCTATGATATATGGTACATGTATTACTTATATGCAAGCATCTTGACATATTGTTGTTTCTTAATAGTTTAGACTGTGTCCCCTGGACAATCCTTGGGCCCCACAAGGGGTTAAGAGTTTGATATAGGTTTATATGTTAAGAAGATCTTCTTGAGAACTGCAATGCTCAGTATGTGATGTAACTATGTTATCATCCTGTTTCAAAAGGGGCTTAATATTTAACAAGAGAATATCCGGAGAAAAAATTGAAAATATTTTTATATGACTTCATAAAGCTGATTTTATTATGGCTATTGTTCCTCAGGTGAGCGATTTAGCTCATGGGCCTCTTCTTAACATTTACAATGCTTCAGTAAGGAATTTCTAATAGTCAACTAAAATTTGAGTGTCAGTCGCCAAGTTGTAAGCGAGATACAGAGCTCACAGTTCTTTGTTATGTAAACAAAGGTCAGGTCATGTTTTTATTTACATTTTGAATGTGGAAAGAAAATTCCAGCAGGCATGTTTACAAAAATTTCCTAAGATTCTTCTTAACACGTTCCTTAGACAAATATTAAGAAAAAACTAAAAATATTAGGTCCATCCTTAGTCAAACTAAATGGTGAAAACAAAATCTTAGGAATATCCTAAACTAAGATGTCTTGCATCATTATTACATAGAGATACACAAAAGCCATCCATGGTTTCAAGTAGTTGTTATATATGTGGAATACGATAAGATATGTTCAAGTCATTATAATGATAATTTAAACTGAGTTATACATGTATTTGTTACTATTACATTGATTACATTCAGATTTTTTACGTATATATATTTAAGTCCCATTAGATCCCTCAAATTCTTAAATCGAGTGCCAATAAACACCACCCCCCTTCCCAACCGCTGAAAGTTTTATTCTTGACAATTATGAATACCCAGGAAGATGTGTCAAAAGGAAATTGTTAGATATTGAAATCAAGTATGTAAAGAATTTCCGAAAAGGAACCGATTCTATTTTCAAAATTCCCCAAAGTATCTAGATAATTTGAATTCAAAAATTTTTGGACAAATGCTTCCTTCCATATATATCTGATACAGGCTGTATATCATATTTATCTACCAAATAATCACTTGGGTTTGTATTTCTAGAGAGGAAGTGGTTTCATATTTCTCATATTCGTTACTAAATGAATTCAATAGCTTTCCAAACTCCTGCGGGGTGTCAGACCCCTCCTATCCCCCTCTAGATCTGCACTCGATTTAAGAAGTTTTATGTCGTTCTGTTGTATTATTTTGATATTCTTATCATTAGACAATTTCATATCGCTAAAAAACATGTTCTTTTGTGTAAAATTCTGTTGAAATCTTCTTAGATACAATTGTTTTTCTTTTGTTTGTGAATAGGAGAAATATGTATAGTGATTTATTTGTCAATTTGTTTCATTTGTAGTAATTTCAGTTTTTTCACTTGTGAATTTGATTTGATCAATCATTGATCAAAATAAAACAGCATTTAAATAGGATAAATAAAGAAATAATTTGGTCACCTTCCATGTTAAAGTGTTGTGTCGAAGTGCGATTCGCCATTATACGTCATAAATCTATCGGGGCCGTCAGGGAAACGCTTACCAAACATTGATTTCAGATATGTCAAAAGTTGTCCTCAGATTGAGCCAATTCTTAGGAACATTTTTAAGTTGGGATACTTTTGAGAACAATACTTAGACTTAAGAAGTGTCCCGAGTCTTTCTTAAGGTATTTCTTTTTGAAGTGTCCCGAGTCTTTCTTAAGGTATTTCTTCGTCCTAAGATAGCTTCATAAACATCCTTGCTGGTTTATACCTAAAGTGAATATGACAAACGCTAGAAACTGTTTATGTTCAAAAAGAATTAGCAGATAGAAAAATCGGCTTTAAAAAGAAAGTTTACCGATATATTGAACCAATGTAAACAAAAACATGGCACGAACCTTGTATTGTGAGCTTTGCATCTTGTTTATAACTCTACGCCTGACACCCAATTTTGGATGATCATTAGAAATGTATTACTAGAGCATTGTAAACAATAAAAATAGAAAAATAAAATTTGATCAAAATCGTGACCACCCCCCTTTAAGGTATTTTCTTTCATATCAGAATTGTAGAACTATAACAAGAAATGTTGAAAATTTTGCGAGGGATCCCCCCCCCCCCCAAAAAAAAAAAAATACTTTCAATATATCCCAATATTTGCTAAATTTTAACTCTTTTTTAGCTAAACAGTTTTATTTAGGGATGTCAATTTTACTCGATTGGCTTAGTCGATTAATCGGAGCCTTTAGTCGAGGATAGTCGAGTACTCATTGATTTATTTGAAACTGTGTGTCCTTATTCTACTGTCAGATACACCTTTTCTTAACCATAATAAACATTTAAAAACTTATGATAATACGAACTAGATGTATTTTATTTCAAATAAATTAAAAAGCATTTTATCTAGATATCCGTTAGCTAGTGTCTCAGCTTTTCCTTTTTCTTGTGACGCTTACACATAATTGAGTTCTATATCGTATTATGCAAATCAAATGTGACCTGTTTGATGTTAACGTGCCGTGCCAAATCAACATTTAAAATTAATGGTTATATAAAAACAAACGCCTTGAGATGCTATGATTAATTTTTTGAATAATACATCTTTAGGAGAGCCAGAAATTGATCTCTTTTAGTACATGTTTGCATAAGTACTTCTATTGAAAACAATTATTTGACCTACAAATTCAAAAGAGATCAATTTGTAGCCGCTTAAAAATAAACCTTAAAAATATACCAGGGACAGCCGTTCGATTCAACAGAGTGTAACGTGATTAAAAATGCTGAGAAAAGAAAACTCTTATTTTTATTCGAAGCACCAAAACTGCCGCGTTATTAAGGAAAAAAATGTTTTGAATTTCTTTCTTCACTTTATAACGAGTAATCGACTAAGAAAATTTTAGTCGATGATCGGCGTGACCGAGCGATAGTCGAGTACTCGTGTACTCGTTGACATCCCTAGTTTTATTGCATTGTGAACATTTGCATGCATGCAGAACAACAACAAACAGTTGAGTTGTAAATGTGATATTATTTTGAACTATACTAAAATGGAAAGATTTCGATGTAACATGGTAAATGTCTGATACAGAATTTGACTTGATCCGAGTTTCGCTTAACTTGAGTTGATCCGGTAACACAACAACTCAAGTTGATCTGGATAACACTGGAACTCGAGTCAATCTTGCATACACTGGAAATGAAGTTGATCTCCAAGTAACATATATTAAATTCGAGATGATATCGGTAACACAAGTTTATCCCAGTGAAATTAATCTCAACCCACTGTTAAAGCAAGAACTTGACTATATCCACTAAGTTTTGGTACAATTTGGTTATGGAGTATACATGGTCAAAACAGGTACATAATGAAGTTTGGCTTATAGGTATCATACAATGTTCACATCTCTCGCTGGTTTCAGTGGTCAAAAAGTGCCCAGAACTCATGAGTCGCCACACCATTGGTAATGAAACAGGTTCACTAGATCACATGACACTGAATACATGATGATACCATACAACACATTGTGGTATAATTATAACAAATCAACAAAGACATTCAAACTGTAATTTAAATTATTAAACAAACTGATGTTTTATCAGAATAACTTAACTTTGATGATTGTCTCTGTACATTATCGTTCTGTGCATTATTATCAATTGTTGTAATACTGTAACAATGTGCTTAGGCAGAAAAAAAGATCTTGGTATGATGTAATGGTGGTCTACATAACCATGTTTTGATTTAAACCTTGGAGTGTGCAAAGGATCCTTATCGAGTTGCTAATCTCAACAAAATAATGCACACCAAAAGAGTTGTAATTGGTTAAATGTTATCCTTCATTAACTTTGTATTGTTCTTGGAATCTGTGGTATTGCTACATATATTTCTGTAACTATTGGATGACAGCCTCTGTATTGGGCCAGAGAGAGGTAACACAAAGCACAAACACATCCTCTGAAGGACAGACAGACATACTAATCATGGCAGAGTGGCAGTGTACTTCAGGACTGCTCGATTCGACTCGATTGAAATTTTACGAAATAAAGCAGATGATGCATACAGTGTATTTTTTCTACTGAACGAAAAAGTAATCCTTCACATAAACTTGCACACAATTACACAAAGTCAATTCGTCACAGACTTCATTATTCAGCAACAGAGACCAATCTTCTAAACACAGAACTGTTCAATAGCTTTAGAGACAGAATTGGAAGGACTACTTTATGTAATCCATGTCATAGTTTGTCTTTTCTAGAGTTATGGTCCACTATGGCCCGTTTGCCATTGGTAATGACTCGAGGAACCTCACGTCTTGTGGGGGTGGGGGTCTTGGAGACTCGGTAGCTTGTTTAGCGATCAAACACATGTAAAAGTAAACAGACTAGAGAGTTACAAAGAAATCAGACAGTTCTCGCATATCTTGCCTACAATAGCATAGTGATAAAATGATAAAAGAACATGTAATTTGCCCCAAAAAAAAGCCCAACTTTGATCAGATCTATAATAAAGAATTGAGTAACTATAATTTTGAATTATGCTCTATTGTGAAAAAAATTAAAATCTGCTCAATACAAAATGTCCAAATAACTATTGTTGCCACACCTAGCCTTAACCCACCTCTTCCTAGCCATTTTCCCGCGCTGAACTGCTGTGTTGAGGCGACTCCTCCGTCTCTGAGGTGTAGGAGGAGATACTGTCCGTGTTGATCTTCCGTTGATTGAGAGCATCACCTCGAGGTCCAAGCATCAAGTTCTGGAGGTGTTCACACACTCGACGGAAACGCCTTGATGGCCCTGAAAAATATTTTAGGTTTAAATTTTAAAAATTCTTACACTTTCAACAAGGAAAAAATGTGATACTTAATTAATATGTTTAAGATACTATAAAAAAAACTTTTCTTTGTA